>LPNX010648205.1:209282-314746 GCA_001517045.1 Pseudotsuga menziesii
GGAATTAAATTCCACATCCAACAAGCTCTCCCGACCGAAATTTGAGTAAAAACACAGGGAGATATGTCAAAAATACACACAAAAAAGTAGTTTTGTTTATGATACCTATCCCCAAATTTATATTAAAAAAGTGTTTAAGACCTATACGGTATTTCAAATTTAAAGCAATTTCATTGGCTAACACATGATGACATGGAATTTGAATAAAAGTTAAAAGGCCCATTTTGAGTTGAAATTTCCTCTAATGCATAATGTTTAAGGATTCTTTAAGATTAGCAGATTATCTGGGTAGATTATGAACACATTGAGTTCCTGCTTAACCCCTGTAAAATAACTAAGGACAGAAAAGTCTAGAATACTATTTTGAGGATCCATCACTTCACACTAAAGACTGTCCTAGGAGGTTAACAGGAAAAGACCCATGGAAAGGAAGCAAGGTAAATAGTCGTATTATATTTAAATGATCCCATGCCACAAATGAAAGCCAAAAGGATAATGAGAGTCAAAATCCCCCAAGAAGCAAACATATATCAAAACTCATACTGAACAAAATCAATTTGAATAAGATTTCTCAAAAGTTAATCTTCGTCCGTGAGTTGAAATCAAAATATTTCTCACACAAAAGGACACTATGGATAGAGGGTCCTGAACTAAAATTCAGAAAGAAAAGCAATCAGGGAGGACTGAAAAGGACACAAGTCTAGAAGCATCAAAAGAATGAAAAATGGCATGGGAATGAGGAATAAATGAATATATATGTTCACAATATGTTACAATCCTGTGGTGTCTAAGTTGGAAGCTATCCAAAGGTAGAGGTAAAGCAAACTTCATATCTTAGGCCTCAGAAAATTTATTGAGACTATGAAATCTTGGTTCCCCTTTCTTCAATTTGGACCATCATCAATGTTTAAAGTTCATAAATCTTTTATTCTAGAAATCCAAATATATTAAAGAAATATAATAAAGTAATCTAACAGGATACCATCAAAGCAGTTGTTGTCTCAAAGGATAAGTTGTTCAGAGATCTGTGTTCGCCAGGTAGTCGCCAATTGTTGCAGCTGCAACAATTTTCCCCAATTTTTATTTTTATTTTTAGGGTCCTCCCTTATCTTTTTAGTCTTTAGAAGGCTTAAGGAATCTAATAAATTCACCAAATTTTTTCCTATAAATTGAATATTTGAAAAAATTGAAGTTTTGTTTGCTTACATCGGATTCACAGTTGACTATTTCTCTGATGTATCAGGTGCGCAGCTAACTAGCCACCCGATGTTCCTGTCGAGAGCATTCCGAGGTTTTTCTCCGATGTATCAGATATCGTTTCATCTATCACGTCGGAGGTGGTCTTCTGATCCACTAGAAGCTTATTCCAGAATAATTCTGATGATCTGGGTCTCCATTCTTCTGTCATTTTCCGATATCCAATTAAGCTTGGTAAATTGTTTTTCGTCGTATCGACTATGTCCTATGGAATGAGCCGAGATCCTAGTTGCTTCGCTGGCTGACATTGCGAACACATAGTATGATGTTAATCTAACGCATTCATATAGTGATCACCGATACTTAGCCATGTTAGCTATTTTGATTTCCAATAATGGTTTTATATGTTTCAGCATCTTCCGCTTGATGTCCCAGTTATGATTTTCCAAATCCATCCAACGTTTCGCATCCACTCCCAAGTTCCCTTCTGATATTAACTTAGCACTTTAATTATTTCTTGCCCTTTAAACTATTCCTCTCACGGTCGAGCTTATAAATCCATAGGGGTCATAATTTTGGTTATTGTTCATCTATGTTTTTCGCCCATTGGAGTTGCATAGCTGTCGTTGTCTGGACGAATAGTTTTCCAGTGGAGGTCATTTTCTGTCTAGGTCATACACAAGATTTCTCCAGGTAGGATTCACCTCAAATTTTATTGCTCAGCATCATTTTTTTTACCGACAATTTTTTAATAGGGTTAGGTCATTTGTTATCCCGCAGTGGGGTTTTCTTCATATAGGGCTCACCCTGTTTGTTTTATGGAATCTGTATCACCAACTCACGCATTTTCTTGTTTATTCTTGCCATGGTTCTTGATTTATTTTATATAGCCATGATTTACTCCTTGACAGTTGTTGGAAGAACAAGGGCAGGGTTTAGACGAGTGTTTCACCATCTGCACCACTCCCTTTTTCCCTACACCATTTTAAACCATCGAATGCACATCCATTGTTTGAGCAGAGGTAGGTTTCCATGGTATGTTGGAGGAGTTTTTAGTCGCAAGACAGTACTGGTTTTGGGGTTAGCAGTCTGAGGTTTTAATATTTTTCCACTATCAAAGTTACTACCCATAGATATAAGGGAATAGTTAAGATATAAGATTTTCCCGAGTAGAATTTTGTTTGCATATTTGGGTCCGATAGGACTTTGCAAGTTTCATATTTTTTTAAAGTTTCACATACAAAAGACCCATTCTTTTTTATAAAAGAAAAGTTATTCAACATGCATCTCCATGAGATGGTAATGTTTTGGTTATTTTTGTTGTTGCTTTCAATATATAATTTTCTATGGGTAAGTGGATTAAATATATTTTTCATGATCAACACATGCTCATCATCAACACAACAATATGCCATGAAAGTAGAAAAAGAAGGCCCAAGCAACAGAGGAGGAACCCGAAGTGGAAATAATAACATGAGTTGAGGTTATTTACGAAGACACCAAATCCATCACTGGAATTGATCTTGATAATAAATGGGGAGAGATATACAGAATGATCTCAAACCAGAGTGTTCCATACACTGGGTTTGATGATTTTCCTATCTATGCCAACATCAAGAGATCAGCCATCATGAAGGTGGCTACCAGACCTGAACGTTTCCCCTGTTCAGAGGTGATAGGATGGATTCTACCAAGGGAAAAAATAACAAGTATGATAATGGCTAACACTGAGGGGCATGGTTATGCTTCCTATAGCCCATCCTATGTATCCATGGCTTATAAGTTGTCGACACCACAAATTTATTTGACTGAGAGTTGGTTGAAAGACCTTAACCTGGATGTGGTGGAAACAGTTAAAAGAATGATGATACTAGATAAGAACTTTTGTACGAGGCATTCAGGAGAGTACAAAACATCAAGCCTATGCACTCAATAGAGGTTAATTTCCTTGATGTTAAACAAGATTTTTGGAAGGGAAAATGGGAAGAACTTTAAAATAGGATGGGTTTCAGTGATCTTTTTTGTAGCCACTTAAGGTACAATATTCAATTGGGAAAACATAGTGTCCAACATCTTGTCAGCCTACATAAGTGCAGTGCTAGGAGGAGTCTCCCAGAAGAAAACATAATTTTATATGAGTTCAATCCTTATTGATTGCATTTTATGTACTCATCCTTTCCCAACATTGAAATGCCAGTGGGATAAAGACCGATCCCCGTATAAGATGCCTACCAATTATTCTGGGCTCACAAGTATTATAGATACTACAAGAATATTTGTGAGGATTTTATTATTCCATTGTACACATTGATTTTCCTAGTTGAAAGTAATTGTATGTCAAAGGAAGCTATGAAGGTCGTGGAAGAAAATGGGCACTATTACTTGACTAAAGAAGGCCTGTATTTAAGAATGTTTGGTGGGTAAAGGGCTCCTTCCCTTCTACCCAAGTATGCTACAGACTATGTGATTCATAAAGAAGTTGTGAGATCGTTGTACATTGATGGAGTGGGTAATTTCCTATTTGAGCAGAAGAAAGCAGTGTATCTCACAGTTCCCTTTTTTATAGGGAGTTACAAGTTTTTAAGGGTGAAAACTACAACAAAATTTTTTAAGGAACTAGAATATTTTCATTTTGGTGAAATAATCTTCCATAGGAATGACTCTGAAAAGAAAGTTGTTGATTATTGCGCAATAGCTGTAGTACATTTTGAGTATACAAATTTTTGACACAAAGATGAAGAAGTCTTCTGAAATGCTCAGAACATGACAGCTTTGAGGAGAAGATTCAAACAAAAGATAACTACTTTTGGCGGGAAATCCAAAGTTGTTGAGCAACTTAAAAAGAAAAAAGAAGAGGTTGCAAAGAAAAGGGAAGAAGATGCACATAGATTGGCCCGAGAATCAAAAGAGTGGATGAGAGCTAAAGAAGAAGAAAAAACAAAAGTAGCTGAAGAGGCCGTGAATAAAGATAAAGAAGAAAAGAAGAAGAATAGGTCCAGAGAAGGCGGAAATAAAGTGAGGGATTAAGATTAGAAGATGTTGATAAGGAAAAAGAGAGAGCAAAAAAATCAACTGAAGAGTTGCGACAAAAGGTACAAGAGGGACAGGATTATGTTGATCAAGAGGAGACTCAGTATTATGCTGATCCAGTCGAACCCTCTATTCCATCTAGTAGTATAGCAGGAGGGAATCCATTGTCAGTATCAGGAATTGAATTGATTCCTTTTACTCCCACAGAAGGGGATGAAGTGCCTGATTTAAATACTATTTTCTATGACAAGGACAAAAAGAGGAGTGTTAAAAGAACAGAGAAAAAAGTGAACACTGGAGGAAAGACAGGAGTGATGGTGATTGAAAAGGTAGTGGTTCATGGTACCGAAAAATATCTGCTATTAATGGCAAGGGCTGGTGTAGCCATAGCCCTAGATACTAAAGATAATGTGGATATAATTATGATGGATTTAGAGCAATACTAGAACAAGGTTACACAATTGAAAGAGACCTTAAAAAAGGAAAGAAGTGAAAGTAAAAATTTAAAGAGAAAGTATGAAGATATGATTAGTGAAATTGAATAATCCAAAGCAAAGTTACAAACTCTACAATCAGACAAAGATGCATTAGTGTTATCCGCAAGCAATATATAAAAAGAGTCCAAGGCCATCTTGGCAGATTTTGGGAGACTCCAACAAAGACATCAGGTTTTGGAGGCAGAAAGAGATAATCTGAAATTGTCAATTGAAGAGTTGAATAAAGAGAATGGAAAGTTAGAGGATAAAGTGGCAGAATCGGAAATGCAAAAGACTACTACTGAGGGGAAAGGTAATCTTTATGAGACTCGTGTAGTAGCATTTGAAAATCAGAAAAATTCACTAGAAGTCTCATTAAAAGCAGCAATGGAGCAGAAAACATATATTGAGCCTTTGAAGAAGCATGCTCTTACACTCAAAAATAAGATTCATCAGATGCAGCTTTAGATGGCAGAAGAACTGTTAAAGGTTCACCAAGTAGAAATAAGGCTGGAAGAAATTATAAATATAGCTTCGTATTTCTTAGACATGACACAGGATATTCTGGAGGCTCTAGAGGGATGAATGAATTGGTTAGAAACAAATAAGGAACCTTCAGCATATGTACCCATCAAGGATATAGAGATAGTAAAGATGGAGTATGATTTGATCTAATTTGGGAGTAAAGCATTAGAGGATTTAGTAAAGACCGTTTGAAGGACGAAGGATGTTTGTGTAGAATTATGCAGTAAAGTTCTCCTAACTTACAATCATTGTCAGAAAGCTGTTAAGAATAGGTTGGAAGAATTGTTCGATTATGAAGGATTTTTGAAGTGATTTCAAGAAACATGGCAAGAGGATGAACGAAGCATTTAGCTGGTTAAAGGATTGGATGAGAAGTTTCTGAAAATTGAAATAGCACAAGCAGCAGTTAGCAGCCATTTATTGGAAGATCAACTTCACCTGTTTCTAGCCAGAGTGGCGAATATAAATTCTCAAGCTGCTAAACATGAGATCACCATCATATTTCTAGAGCCTTCTAGGTTGAAACCATAGTAACAGATGCAAATGCGTGGAAGAAATTTATAAATGATCAAGCTCGGCCATCTTAGTTGGATTATTTCAAATGATTGATCAATTATGTAATATATTGTATTTATCTTTTTTCTAATTATATACACTTGAGGACAATTTTTTGTTAAGGAAAGGTTAGGGGAAGCCCAAAGGGAAAAGAGGGCAGCTCAAAAGTTTTGTTGTTTGTAATAAATATAGGTGATTTAGATGTAATGAGGGATTTTTTCATGCGATCTTTGTGCAAGGTTATTGTATGAGGAACTACTTCCTCTTATAATAAAGAATATACATTTTCTGCTGGAGAAGGCACTGTGGAGTCTCAAATGCTTTCCATAGACTGGTTGAATATGAACTATTTATGTTTCATCTATTTCTATGAACTATGAGATCGTTCTAACTCACGAATTATTTCATGTTATGAATGCTCTCCTATTTATTTCTGTGAAATTTCCACAACATATATGAGTAATGAATGTTTTAATTGACAATGAGCTATCTATTTGTTTATCTTTCTACTTATATTCATGTATTCTTAAATATAATAGATATATGTAATATTCTAAATGCATGTGTTACAGTACATTACTCATAATTAATTACAATATTGATCCCTAGGGATATGTTAAATAGTTAGTATTAGTATAAGTTGTTTTATGTTTATGATTTAGAAGCGAAAGAGGCAAGACGAGAGGTAAGAACCTGCACATCACATTGTGACCCTCTTCATTATCTCTATTGATTTGCACTTACTTAGGAAGTTGCATATCATACATAAATATAAAACTAAAACATACACTTAAATGGTGGACCGGGCCACAACCGGTAAAACAAGATTTAACCGTTACTCGACCTACGGTATTCGGACCATAAACCGGATAGACTCCCATACCAAACAATAACGAGCTAATTGGGAACTCTTATTGCAGAGAATCTCTACTGTTGTTACCTATGATTTTCCAGGCCTCAACAACGTGTTACAAAGGCTCATACCTAGTCTGGACCAAGTCATACTTCTAGACATGTTAGATGCCTCATTTCATGTTTCCACATAGGAAACACTCGCAAGGAATCAAGAAGAATCGCAAAAAGAAATAAAGATTAACAATGCGACACTTAAGCAAGAGATAGAAACAAAAGTACTGCCAGATATGGAGGCATGATTAAACAACAAAATAGATGCTATCAATAAGATAGTAGAGAATAAAAAGGCTAAAAATCACCTCCAACAACGAATCAATTCAAATATTTCACTTGCATCATCCAGTAGTTCCAAGACATTATCAAACCGTAAGGCAAAAGGAAATCAATATCGTCCTTACATAGTGTATCCACCTAAGGAAAAAATGGAGTTGTAGAAAAACAATGGGAGTGAATACCAATGCGCTGCTTAGATAAACAAAGTGGAAGAATACTTTGACATTTACAATATTCAATCTGCTGAGGAGAAGGTGACATATGCATCAATGCATATGGAAGGGTAGGCCTATAATTGGTGCTTATGGTGGAAGAGAGACAATTTTTCCTACACCTGGAATTTTTTCAAAATTGATTCTTTTAATAGGTTTCAAGGAATTAAAGAAGATGAATTTGTAGTAAACTTACCAGATTATAACGTGTTGGAAGCATTGAGGAATTCACACATCAATGGGAATCCTTATCGACACAAGTATTTGGGTTGTCTAAAAAGCAAAGAATCGAAACCTATTTAGGAGGTGTTAAACCATACCTCCAGAAAGATTTAAAGTTACATGATATACCCAACGTAGAAGTAGCAAGACAAAGAAAAAGCCACAGAATGCAAATTGGAAGGAATAAAAACAAGAGGTGATAACCTTTATCAACAAGAAAAAGAGACACAATGTAGGTACTGTGAAGATACTTGGTCACCTAGCCATCAATGGTACAAACCTCAATCACATGCCTATGAAATGGAAAATACATCAAAGTCATCTAATGGTTACTCTGGTAATAGAAAAAAATAAAAACATATGTCGTCGATGCGATGATGATTGGACCCCAGGCCATAAGTGTAGGAACAATCAAACAATACAATGCAGAATTACCAATGGAGAGGAAGTGCAAGTCTCTGCATCAGAAATCACGTCCGATTCTAATACCAACACTGATTCAGAATGAAGGATGACATTAGGAAATACTCAAGCTTTGAGGAAGAAGCTCCGTTAAGGGGAGTGGAAATGTAACGAAAATAAAATAAGATAATAATTAAATAATTAATAGTTAGGTTAATTAAATTATTATGAAAGGAGGCGTCTCCTCATCATCAAGTGTCCAAGCCATATTTAAGGCCAAGACATCATTGTAATACTCATGCTTTAATATATTATTCATATTTGTCATTCAACATGAAAGTCGGATTCGACTATTAATCGACCAACCGGATACAGTTGCTTCAGTATTCAGGTAAGGTTACGGTCCCAATCCTCCTTTTCATGTATTACTATTGGACCTTGTGATATATTTCGAGTTGTGACAACTTGAAAATCCTAGTGAGGTTCTGGCTTGTTCCAACCCCTCTTATCACTTAAATTTTCTCGTGGCCTTAGCTTGTGTAGAATTGTTTCTGTGTTCCTTTTTTAGTAGTGAATATTTAAGAGTAGAAGTGTTTAGCCATCATTCTAGCTTAATCACATGTGAGGAGATATCATAGATTGCAGGTTTTACCACCCAAATTTTCTCCTACCATGGAAGAAAGACAAGGGGTGACCATAGATCATCCCGCCACTACTAATCCTTCTGCGGAAGGTGTCCCTATTGTTGGATCAAGAGAAGTGTATTCTTCTACTGAGAATCCACCTACCTCTACCATGGTATTGATACAATTACCCCCTTCAGATGATTCCACTTTTGACTTCCCTACGGAAGGCCATTCTAGTGCACAGGATTGGGTGTTTTCCCCACCCTAAAATGACCCAGTGGCAGTGGAATTTGGTCCAATTGCTCCATTTTTTGAGACTTCCTTTGGACATACTATTTTCAAGTACGGCACCACTGCTTTAACTGATGCTACCCCCACCTAGTTCAAGGTTGTTGCTCTCTAACAATGATTATTTTAGACCCATCCGTGAAATGGTTTCCAATCTATGCACAATGGGAGAAATAATAAGAAGGATAAGGGTTTCTCCTTTCCAAATCCATTCGGAAAGAGCCATTGTTGAATAGCACCATGCCCTTGTTCGGTCAATTTTTTCTACTATATCTGAAATACCGGCTCAAAGTGTGGTTTCCTATGATCCCAAACGACCTTCAATCTCTTCCCTATCAGCTCAAATTCTCCCTTCTATCCCTAGTTCCCCTATTAGTCTTGTCACTGGTGGGAAATCCCTAGGACCAACCGTCCCCACAACCATGAGAACTAGTTCAAGTCACGAGAAGAATGTTGCTCTAGGGAATCCCATGGTTGGGCCACCTTCCAAAACTATAAACAGAGTGATTCCTTCCTCTACATCAGTACAACCAATTTCCAACCAACCCACATGGTATAGTTTCACCTAGGAAATCAACATCCAATGGTCACCCAAAATTACCAACCTGTTTCCTCAGGAAATTGTTTTCCTAGCACCCCTTATCCTGGTAACCCTAATATCCCATGGGGACAACTTAATTGGTCAAATTTCCCTACTTATGGAATCTCATTTGCAAATATGTACATAATTCCATCCAAATTTCCCCCATATGGAGGCCTTCCTGGAGGACCCCCATCCAGGGATCCACCTAGAGTCCCCCCATATGGAGGACCATTATCTGAAGGTCCTCCCTATGGAGGACAACCACTTGGAGGTCCTCCATATGGAAGTCCTCTGAATGGAGGTCCTTCTAATGGAGTTCCACCACTTATAGGCCCACCACCTAGAGTCCCACCACCTGAAGGCCCACCACCTGGAGTCCCACCATCTAGAGGGACACTATCTGGAGGCCCACCACAATGGAGCCCACCTAGGGGACCATCAAGAGACACATTTGGAAACCAACCTCAACCTAACCCACTTGTGATTGGAGGATCATCATTTCCAGTTTACCAAACTTCTTATGGCCCTACTTGTATTCAAATTCCTTATCAATATTACCAGTATTTGCAACCAAATCAACATCTACCCTTTCTAGATACACCTGATCTGCTAGATTTATCATGTTTGATAATTAATCCTATTCATTGTGATCCTTCATTTCCTTCTATTATAGTGAAATTTCCTTCAGATATACCTAAGTTTTATGGAAAAGATAGTGAGGACCCCAAGAACCATGTAATGACTTATCATTTATGGTGTTCGTCCAACTCTCTAATGGCTGGTTCAATCTAATTGATATTGTTTCAAATGATTCTCACTAGACCCGTTGCCAAGTGGTATATATAATTTCCCCAACACTCTTTTTGCTATTTTAACACCTTAGCAATGGTTTTTTTAACACACTTTCAACTCCTAATCTGGTACAAAATGGGTACGGATATTTTAACTTCCCTCCATCAGACCACTTCCACCCATATATCCGATCATATACATGAGTGGAGATGACAACATAGATTGATTAAAGCACATATTCCCGACCAATTACTTGCCAATTGGTTTACTAATTCTTCTCTTCCACCCATTGTTCGAGATGTTGCCATGGGAGGTTCCATCACCGAAGAACAAGACATTAGCCAAGATCAGTACATAGACTAGGTTTTTTCCCAGTCATGGAATCTTTATGATTTGACCCCACACACTCCTTTCCCTACTTCGGACCACTCAAGACCTTCAACAGAGCCACCCATTGATGGTGTTCTTGGATCTATTCAGACACAACCATTGACTAAGTCCATGGAAAATAAAAACCAACCTGCTGGTTAGGATGCCACAAATCCCAAAACCAACTCTCCTCCTATTTCCTCTACTGAGGTAAATTCCATTCCATCCTCAAAATATTCAAGAATGAAGAAGAAAGGTAAGAATAAATCAGAAAGTATGAAAATCAACTGGAGAGTAATAAAACACAGGACTGTGATGATGAATCCAAGAATAAGAGAAAGGTAAAGTTTCTCTTCCTCATATGTGGAGGTGACTACTTCACCAAGGAATGTCCTCGGTGTGAAGAGGTCAACAAGTTCTTGAAAAATTCTCCCACCCCGACAGTATTGAATGATCCTTTCCCTACCCAGCAACAATTGATTGATCATCAATATTTGCACGGGTCTTCCTCATCCTCTATATATGAGGTTAATATGGTGTCTAGTGAAACGGTTAATATTCCTACCAGATCCCATATCTATGACCTACCTCCATAAAAGAAATACAATAACACTCGATCTGATTATACTGCAGTTTCCACTCCCCCCACTACCAACAATATTCATATTGAAAAACATGTCCTCAACACTATTTTTCAGCTGCCAAAGAGTACAATTCAAAAATTGGTATTTAACACTAATGTGTGGGTTTTTCAATATTACAATGTAGTCAAATATTTGGCCTAGGCACCATGTGCTATGTCTACCCTTGAAATACTCCAAACGTGCCCTACACAAAGGAAAAACTTGTTGTTAGTTCTTGGAGCTATGTATCATAAAAATAATAGTGTTATCGCCTTTAAAATGTATGATATTAAGTCGAGACTCTCCGGTCTTCAGTCATATTTTCAACTATCTATGAAATTTATTGGGGATTAACTCCATCACACTATGCTATATGAAGGTGCCTCGAATTTTGTCATGGCTCTATCATGCTGGAGAGATATTGGCTCTCCTTAGATCAATCATTCACCTACAAATTTGAAGTCCTTTTATGGATGTGTATTTCATCCTTATGGACTACTTCCCTCCCTCCTAGTTGAACTAGGGGGTGAATCGGTGTCCATCCAAATCAAAGTTATCAATGCTCTGTTAGATTACAATATTCTCCTGGATAGGAATTGGTTCTATGCCATACATGTTGTTTCCTCATCTTTTTTTTTATTAGTCCAATTCTCATTTTAGGGTAAGATAGTCACGATTGATCAATTATATTTTTGTTCCCCAGACACGAGTTCTAATTATGCGAATAATTTCCTTCTTTTAGCTTCTAGGACACCGTAGTACTAGAACGAAGGGGTAATTTTTTTAAAATATTACTCACTTATGGGAATATTTCCATAAGCTAATCCTCCCTCTACTCAGACCGAGTCTATAAAAACTATCTCCTCTAAGAGTCGTGACACTTCAGACAAAGGAAAATCAATTGATTCGGAATCGTTTACCCATTTCAAAGAAACTTACTAGACTATACAGTCAACCAGTGACCCCACCATTAATGATCATATTTTGGTGGCATCTGACCCTTATGGTAGCCCTTATCACCTACCATATTGGTTATATTCCCTCCACCATATCTAGATTAGCTTTTTCAAACTCTTCCATCTGATGAATCAATCATGGAAGTCATGTCTTTAGAAGATATGCCCTAGAAAGACCATCATCATCGATCCTCTTTCCTTCCCGGTTACCATATTGTAGAAGACCATTTTGAAACAATAGTTTCATCTTATATTGTAGCTACTCTTCAATAATTGGTACTCATCCACAATTTTGAGTCCGAGGGTAATCTGAGTAATATTACCAAGACCATTTTGGTCGATATATCAGTGAAGCTAGGAGTTGTAGAAAATATTGACATAGGCCAAAATTCTTCTGCTTCAGAACATAGGTCTTCTATGGCCATTTTCAAGGAATTCATAGTCATTTTTACTTGGGCATATGATTAAATTCCTTGGATAGACCCTTTGATCGTGGTTCACAATATTAGGACTTCCCCTAATGCCAAATCGGTCCATCAAAAGTCACATCAGGTTCATCCAATGAAAGCAGCAACCATTAAGGACGAAATTGATAAACTTATTAAGACTGGGTTCATTTACCTCATACCATTGACAAAATGGGTTTCTAATATTGTCCCCATGAACAAAAAACAAGGAAGATTTAGGATTTGCATCAACTTCTGAGACCTCAATAGGGATTGTCCAAAGGACAATTTCGCTACTCCTTACATCGATCAAATCATTGATAACTACACTGGAAGCATCATGTTTTCATTCACGGATGGATTTTATGGATATAATTACATAGAGATACTCCCATCTAATAAACATAAAATGGCTTTCATTTTCCAATGGGGGACATTTTTCTATAGGATGTTACCTTTTGTCTTAAAGAATGATGGCAGTACTTTTCAACGTGTTATGTTCTATGTTTTCCATGACATCAAACACATTGTAGAACCTTAACTCGATGATTTTCTTTCCCACTCACAGCATCGGGACCATCATGTTAACCATCTGAGAGCCATTTTTCTCAAATGTCACCATTACAACATAAAGTTGAATCCACATAAATCTGGTTTTTGTGTCGACACTGGAAAAGTGCTTGGTTTCATCATTTACAAGGATTGCATCTGTATAGACCTACTGAAAATTGAAGCCATCCTAACCCTACCCCCACCTACAAACATTACTAAACTTCAAAGTCTACAAGGAAGGAAAAAAATTGTGTTGGTTTGTTGTAACTACGAAGAAAATACCCATGGTTTTATGTGTCTGTTAAAAAAGGACACACACTTTGTTTGGGATGACCTTGCACAACATTGATTTGACACTATCAAACATGCCATTACGCATGCATCGATCCTGTAGGCACCTAATTCTACCACAGATTATGCCTTGTATGCGGTTGCATCATTAACTACCATCAGCATGGTACTAGATCAAATAGACATACACGACCATGAACATGTGATTTACTACCTCAGTAAGAGTCTCCTCAATTCTGAAATTTGTTATTCGCATGTGGATAAGTTAGCTATGGCCATGGTCATTGCGGTGCAAAAAATTTGTCACTACATTCTGCTTCATATAACCATAGTATATGCAAATTCCAACCCCATGTATTACATCTTTATTAGTCAAGTGCTTGGGGGAAAATACTCTAGTTGGATTGTTATCCTCTAGGAATTTGAGTTAGAATTTACAAAATCTAGTTCTAAGAAGTCCCTCGTCTTCATGAAGTTCATGTGTGACATTCCTCGTATTACTAAGGATACACAGCCCTTTGATTCATTATCGAATGAATCAATGTTCCTCATTACTACATCTAACCCATGGTATCGAGACTTGATTCTCTATCTCTAGAATCAACACTTCCATCCTAACACAACCTGAGACGAAAGTTGGCATATTCGTCATCATGCCAAGTACGATATTAACATCAATGATACACTATACCATCACGGTGTTGATACAATATTATGTTGTTGTTTAACTCACAAAGAGGATGAAGTGGTTTTAAATGATTGACACTCTAGAGCTTGTGGAGGTCATCTTTCTAGGATGGCTACCGCCCATAAAATTTTATGCACTGGGTACTTTTGGCCCTCGATCTTCAAAGATTGTATGGAAGTCATCAAAAAATGCTCTCCCTGACATATTTTCACATCCAAGAAGCGCACCCACCCTAATCCTTTGCATCAAATCATAGTTGCTGGTCCATTCGAGAAATGGGGCATTGATTTCATGCATTGTAAACCTACCTCGGTTGGGGGGCATGGTTACATCATTGTAGGTATGGATTACTTTAGAAAGTGGGTTGAGGCTATTACTATAGATGCCGAAGATAGAAAAACTTTTTCCATATTTATTTTCAACTACATTATCACTAGATTCGAAGTCCCTCAATCCATGATGGCTGATCATGGTTCACACTTTCAAAATAGGATGATGTCAAAACTGAGTGACAAACTAGTTTTTTGTCACGATAACTCTACACCCTACTACCTGCAAGACAATGACCAGGTTGAAGGAATCAACAAAGTATTAAAAACTATGCTTCAATGGATGGTAGTACGAACCAAATACAATTTCCATTTGCAACTATTTTCAGCTATATGGGCCTGTAGGACTACCATTAAGACATCCACCGGCTTCACACCTTTCCAGGTTGTGTATGGGTTGGAGGCTACTCTCCCCATAGAATGTGAAAACCCTTCTCTAAAGCTTGTTGTATAATTTCTACCCAATACCACTCAATAGGAAGAACGGTTCTTATACTTGAACAAGCTCGATCAGACCCATCAAGATGATACCTTGGAAAATGAGGTGCATAAATGACAAATTAAAGCTTGGTATGACAAATCCATTCACCCTCACCTCTTCAACGAAGGTGACCTTGTTTTGACATATGAACAGAAACATGATAAGTTGGGGGATGGAAAGTTGGAATCCATGTGGAATAGGCCCTATGTTGTTAGTCATATCTTAGATAAAGGAGCTTATGGGTTGATGGATTATGATGGAATACCAGTGGGTGATCCCCCAAATGGAATTTACATTAAGAAATACTATGCCTAGGTCATCTATATTAGGTTTTCTATATATAGTGTTTATAGAGTGTTGTGTGTAGTTTGAAGTGTGAATGTAAGATGTTTCTTAACTAAGCCTGCTTATATAGTGTTCTATTAAAATGAATATATGACCACTTATTTTAGTTTTGTGGATGGTGCTAGCAATTATACTATAAACCTCACATGAACAACATGGGTATTGTACTACCCTACCAGCGATCTAGTGAGCTCGGGAGGAACTTGTTTAGGTCCCACTACGAACAATATTGTAAAGTACCATGTAGTGATTGGTTTGTTGATTGAATCTCTTGCTAGTGATGTGAATCAAAATAAGGTTTACTTAGATTTGGAGTTATTTGTACATAAGTTAAACCAAATCTACACCATCTGGAACCCCCTACTCCTTCGTACATTCTGAAGGGTTCGGTTTTTGAAGAGGTATTTTGAACTGTTTCCTACCATCACACTCCAAGACATTTAAACATGGTAGTTCATTCATTGGAAAATTATGTTTTGGATTGGTATTTGGCTCATGTTTGAAGTTCATTTTAAGTTTTGATTACATGCATAAAATTAGATAAACTGGCATAAGTATCCATTCATACACATAACACATCGCACATACACATATAAGTAAATAAAAATTTGTATATATAATCTGATAGTGAGATACAAATTGGAGCCATAAGCATTCAGTCCACCCAAAATCTGGAGCTATCAAGTCTCTAGTACATAAAAGGGGAAAAATATGAATCTTCAAAGATTTCATTATAAATACAATACAAAAATGAGGAATCCACTATTGACTAATCCTCATGCTCATGACAGAACATCATAGCGAGGGACACTCGATTGAGTAACCTCTTAAAGCACCCATACACTCCTGTAGTATGGCGCTAAAAGCTCCTAGGAATATCGTCAATGGAAATGTGGGGAACTCCCACAGTCAACAAATGAAGTTTTTCTTCAATCTCTTGAAGCTCTTCTTCAACCTCCACATTCCTGACATCCATCTACCGTACTACTCCTCACCTCTCTATGGGTGATGATCCTATTGGATGGGATGGTCCTATGTTTGCACAATAACATTGTATGTCTCAGTATCACTCAAAATGAAAAACAAAATGAAATATAACACAAAACAAAATCATATGGAATGGTATTCTTCTCACATCAGTCATCCCACTAATTTCCCTAAGGTAACAGGAGATCAGGTTCACTCCTAAATTCGTCTCCTACATAGGTGTAGTCTTCGACCATCAATAGTTGGCCTTATAGCCAATGGAAAAAGACTGCACAATATGTGGTGGTGGGCCCTCCACCACCTCCATGTTGGGCCATGGCCTCGACCCTTCTTAGCATCCTAGGATCCTTAGTTCAACATGTTCAAAGGCACATGTGGTCACATCAATGGAACCCGCTCTAAGAATAAGGAAACCACCACTACCCCGTAGCCAAATTTTTTTAGTTCACCCCTTCAGCACTTGGTCAATTGATCCTTTACCAGCATCGCCTCACTCCAGTTGAATACGGTGGGAGCCATACACTCCACCGCATACATCATATGTGCACGAGTAGTCTGGTGGGAAGCCATGCTGCCCGCTACCTTCTCTATTGTGAAGGCCACGGTCCTTATAGGTTGGTCTACAATGTGTTTTATAGGGATTTTTACTCCCTGGGACTTATTCCCAACCACACAATACTCCATTATAAGGTCGTCCATGGACATATCTCCACCCTTGGGTCCTGTTAATGACACTGAAATCCTCCTTCGGGATAGTTAGGTCAGAAAATAGATGACCTTGACATCGATAGTCAACACATGAGTCCTGACCTGAAAATGTTATTGTCTTGGATCCAAGTGATCCAAGTGATCCAATAACTGCACATGGGCCCTCATTCTTGGGACCCTGAAGTATTTTAGGAGTCGACACTTCCTTAAGGCTCTTACAGTCATAAGAACATTCACCACCTGGGAATCATCAATATCATGCTGACGTTATTTCGAAATCACCATATTGCGAGTCGAATACCTATGGAATATCCATAATACAACCATTAGACTAAGGAACATAGTACCTTCGACACTCTTTTCCCTTTCGAGGGTACGTTGGTGCACCTCCTGAAATAGAAAGAGTGTCGGTCTATGTGCACTCTTTTAATTAGGAAACTCTCCACAAAACACCAAAAAATGAGGTAAAAACTAAAAATTAAACCATGAAAATGAAGAGTTGAGTTTTAGCTATTACCTGGGCTATACGATTTGATCAGAGGAGGATTGTAGATCTCAGAATATCCACAACAAAATCCCCTCTTAAGCACAATGTTTTACCCAAACTCCAATAGTAAAAACACAATCGTGAAGAAAATTTACTATTCCACTATTTGTATGTAATTTTTAATTTTTCATTGGAAATAATTAGTAGAATAATTAAATATTTAGGGTCTTCTTTATGTTTTTCTATACTTTCCATGGTAAAAATATTCTAACATCATTTAGAGGTTTCAGGGTATTGTTGGAATTTCTTGGCTACGAGTGAGTTTTTTTTTGTCTTTTTCACACTTCGGTTTAAGTTGAAAAAATACCAAGTGCTTTTTATATGTTCTGCATGCTCGTTATGTTGGAGGTTTTATAGTCATATGGAAATAGATCAGAATGTGATTTGGTTTTCATTCATGGAAACATAGTTCGAAGCATATAATCCAGACAAGCAGAGGATGAGCAGAGGACTAACAAAAATCCATGATGCGTGCAGACATACGACGGCCAGGAGTGATCCCGCACATGAAATAAATGGTCAAGAGAAAATTTGCAAAGTTTGAAAGGTAATTAGATGAACAGATCTGATGGACAGAAGTGATCTCGCACAAGAAATCAATGGTAAAGAGAAAATCTGCAAAATTCTGAAAGGTAATGGAATGAACAGATCTGACGGTCGGGAGTGAACCTGCACAATAAATCGATGATGCAGAAGGAGTGTTGCAGTGCGGGAGCAAAAAGGCGGAAGTCCAAAAGTTCAAGAATAAGAAAAGTTAGATTTATGATTTCTGAAGTCAAAATGCGGAAAGTGGAAAGTGGGAGAACATGAAAGGACTAAGGCTGCAAGTTGGTTTTTCTAATCCCAAAGTCCAAAAGTGGAATGCAGAAGGAAGAATGAGGAATGCAGAAGGTGGAATGCGGAAGATGAGAAAATAAAGCATAAAATGACATGGCTTTTTGCAACCCAATGTCCACCAACGGAAGGAGGAAGGAGGAATGTGGAAGACAAGAAATAAATGTATAAAATAACATGGGATTCCAAAATCGGCTGTCCACCAGTAGAATGCGTAAGATGGAAAGCGAAAATCATGAAATGATATCATATAAAATCACATATATGATTTCCTCAGTAGATCAACGGTCATGGAGAGCTCGAATAAAATCAACGGTGCAGAATGATTGGTGTGGAACTTGTACTGTGGAACCAAAACTATGGAACTAGGATAGAAACTCTGATGTGTTGCAGAAAACAACAAGTGCAGAAGAAGCCAAATGTTGAAGATGTGTTGCAGAAATTCAGGATTACTCAGTGATTAGAATTATTGTCTGTCACAAGGCATCAAACAGGTTGATCAGTTATGGAAATGGACTATGAGGCATATGAATAGGTAACATGTTTAAGGACCACTATGTATAAAAGGATGTGTGTGATGAATGGATGGTTGTGATCTTTGCAAACAGAGAGTTGGTGCATGGATCATCATCGAAGTGGATATTGCAGAATGATAGAGGACTCTGAGCGCTTTCGAGAATATCCATAACAGATATGATGAGGGGAACCAATATGCATAAGAAAATTCAACAGAATATCTAAACAGAGTTGGTGTGAATTGTTATATCTGTTTTTTCTAAATATTGTATTATACATTTTTTAAGTGTGAGAAACAAGGATGGTAGGGTGGTGCTCGGAAAAACATGTTGCCTTCTCTTTACAAGTTGAATATTGTACAAGTGTAAGTTGATGCTTTCACTTAGTTGTAGTTAGAGAATTTTATTTTAGTGGGTGCTAGAAAAAACATGAGGGTTGGTACTCTCTACAAGAAGGATTTTTTAAAACAGAGGTTGCAACCTCTTTTTAGCAGGTGCTCAAATAAAAATGAATGTTTGTATATCTCTATCATGTATGTGTAATTGATAGTCTTCATCTCATATGTTATACTTGTTACATTATCATAACTATAAATATGTAATCAGTAATAAGGGTTTAAATTTTGAAATGGGTTCAACTTTTGAAATAACTAATTCATCCCCCCTCTCAGTTATTTGAGTAATTTCAACAATTGGTATCAGAGCAGGTTCCTTTTGTCTAAAGGTAGATCTGAAAGCTTAATGGTTCATCCAATAAGGTTCCTCTATTTAATGGAACAAAATTTCCATTTTTGAAGGTTAGAATGAGAACCTATATAATGTCCTTGGGAGCTGATGTTTGGGATGTAGTAGAGACTGGCTATGTAAATCGAGTTGTGCTAGCCTCCAGAGATGACAAGATGGAATTTAGTTTCAGTGCAAAGGAAATGAACACTATTCTGATTGGTCTTGCAGAGGTTGAGTTTGTTAAATTAATGCATATTGATTCTATGAAAGAAATGTGGGATATGCTTGTAAACAGTTATGAAGGAAATGAAAAGTAAAGGATGCCAAACTATAGACATATAGACTAAAATTTTAAAAGCTAAAAATGAATGAGGATGAGATAGTGAGTAAATATTTCCTAATAATAGAAGAGACTATGAATTTCATGAAGGGTCTTGGTGAAAAGTTTAATGAAGCATTCTTAGTTCATAAAATTTTAAGATCTCTGCCTAAGAGGTTTAATCCCAAGGTTTTAGCAATAGAAGAATTGATTGATCTAAAAGCTCTACATATTTACCAACTCCTAGGTATTCTGACATCCTATGAAATGAGGATTGGTAAAGACAAATCCACCACTCAAGAAGCTTATTTTAAAGCAAATAAACATACTGATTCCAAAATGGACGTGGCTAAGGAAAAATTTGTAAGGAGGATGAATAAAGGTTCAGGTAAATACAAAGGAAAGATGCCCTTTAAATGTTTTAAATGTGGTAAAACAGGTCATTTTGCATCTAAATGCCATCACAATCACAAGAGGAAGACTTCTGATGATAATGAAAAGTGTACATTCAATTAATACAATAAAAAGGATAAACACAAAAACAAAAGCTATGTGTAAATGATGTTGATTCTTTAGAAGAGACAGAAAATTACTCATCTATGAAGAAGAAGTGAATAACTTCATGCTTATGGCCCTAGAAGACTTTGAAAATGAATATACAGGGAGTGACCTAAATGAGGAGGAATCCATGATTGACATGGAAGGTGAACTAATCAGTGCTCTAAAAGAAATTGACAGACTCATATTAAAGAAAAGGAAACATAAACAATTATTGTTGTAGTATAAAAAGAATGGAAAATAGCCAAGTAAAGATATTGCACTGTTAAAATTGGAACTAGAATAAGCAAAGAAAATAGAAGATCATCTTAAACAACAATTAACAAAAGGGAAAAGGAGATGTTGTTACGGAGATAAATTTCTATGGCTTGGGGTACCACAACAGACAGCTTGACTCCAGAAATCAATCCTTTCCAATATGCAATAGAAATTAAACATGTAACACTAAAGGATCAAACCTCGTACCTTATTCTGGAAGGTTGAAGTAGATCCCCGTTGAGTTTTCCAACTTCAACTTGAATTGATAGATTACTTCCTCAACAACAAGTAAAAAATACAAGCATACTATATATATTGGTGTTAGATCTATTCTAACATATATAATCAACAATGTATAAGCATTTGAAAACATCCAATGGATAAAATATTCATTCAAACATACATTATTGGACAAGAAAAGATATTTCTATTAATATAAAATCAGATATTGCAATGGATACAACCTCTATCGACACGTCTGCGAATCGGAGAAACTGAATCCCCCACTTGGGCCTCCACCACTTCAATCCTCCATCTCTCGATAGCAAGCTCACAAGCAAAAGGCAAGCTTGGGAAGAACACAAAAGTGCTCCAAGGGAAAAAGGGATCCATACTCAAGCATAAGTTCCAGCAACAATGGAATATAGTTTCTTTGCTCTCAATTCTGTCTTATGCCTTCAATGTACGAAAGAGTTCCTTATATAGCTTTTCAAAGGGGCAATGAAAGGTCGAATCCGAGCGATCTCAAGGCATATGGAAGGCCAGGAGTCAAGTGAGTCAGATCCATGTCAAGGAAAACTCCAAAAGGATTTGGATTTTGTACACATCCCAATGTACGCGGTTTTAGTGGTCAAACCCATGTATATACGTGATTAAGGGTTTAAAAGTCGCGTATATGGATTTACACATGTTTTTAGGGATGGTATAGGAAACATCAAAGGACAAAAAATGGTCCAAAGGGTCCACGGTCATTGATGTATACCGTTAACAGACGTGAGATCACCCACCGATAATGAAAATGGGAATCAAGGTACTAGAGTGCAAACTAACAAGTGTGAATAAATGTGTTGAGGTCGAACACTTGAGAGGATCCATCAATCAGAGGACATTGATGTATTCCCAAAGACTTTCAATGGCGAGAGAACCTGCCACTGATGACTGCAAGTCTCAAGGCACTCCAAATGACTCTAGATTCCAATCCTAGAATAAATGATCTGAAGTCGATGGGATGAATTCCATTGGAAGGAGGGAATTAAGGCATCCCCCATCATCCAACATGAGGTACTCAGCAAAGCTGTATAATGTGGAAGGACTCGATCATAAGGTGCATGAACCAGTAACTGTACTGGAAATGGCTGACATGCAAAGTCCAGATAACTGAGGAATGGCCGACTCAGGTTTCAACTACCTTCGAACAAGATCATAACGGTGAATGGTGACTGAATAAAGGCAGCATAGACTTGATATACAAACTGGGACATCTCTGCGACACAAGAGGCATCGACAGACACTCCATAGGGACTGGAAGCTTAACTAGTCAGTGGAGATAAACTCAGATAAACGAGTACAACTCCTAGAGTCAAACTAAAAACCCAACCAATGGATGTGATATATAGTTCTCTATTCGAAGGTGACATGACTCGGCAGCTGCCAAAAATAACATCTTTCCTTGTCCAGCTTTTTGTTTTTTGTTTTTTTTGGACTTTTTCAAATATTTAAAAATCTTGAAAAAGAATAAAATGGCTTTATAGTTATAGAATAGGAGGAGACGAGTGTCATAGGGGAAAACAAACTAGTTCCAAGTAGTGGAACATACCTATGCTTAATTCAAGGACACATGTGTAGGATATCGACACTCGAGGGAAAATCCCCTCCCAGTTAAAAGGGAATCAAGCTGCAAAGGTTATATAAAAAGGCTCTGCATGGCTATACATGCGATAAGCTCGGGCTATATGGCTGAAACACAATGTCAGGGAAGCCGGCATAAAGCTCAAAAAAGGCAGGAAAAGCTCATGATAATGCAATTACAACTTGATACGCAAGAGTCCCGAGGGAAATAGGCCAGTAAAAGATCAAGAGGAGTATGAGGCTCTTGTGAAATGTCATGGCAGTACTATACAACGGAATCCCACACCCTAAAGGAGAAAATGTCAGCATGGGCACCAAATGAAAATAAGGCGCTAACTAGGGTACCTATGTAAGGTCAAGATCTACCACTCATATCATGCCACTTCTAAAATAGCAAGAAGGTTCTGTGACATAATAGAGTGGGTTCGTACCTAAGGCTATGATGAAATGGTTATAAGGTCATGCAAAATGAAAACGGTGATGAAACCTAACCTATATGCCAGTTTAGACATGATACCTGAGACCGGCACTAATGGGTCAATCCAATGGCTGAAATGACACTCAAAAAGGTCTCCTACATCATGAATTAGGTAAAAAACGGTCCAAAATGATTAGAAATAGTCCAAACTATAGGAAAGGGGGTACAAGTTTTCAAAAAAATGAAAAATTTCTATAAATAGTAAATATTTCAAAACATTATAAAACATTTGAAATTTTTACCCAATTGAGCTCATATTTTCAAGAACGAAATCCGGGAGATCCAGCTGGCAGAATCCACTACCGTTTCTTCCAAGTACTTACCCATGCTCTTCTCTTCCATTTTGATGCAATTTTTATGAAATTCCATGGTCATTTTAGTTTTCCATGGCCCACATGGAAATCGAGGGTTTTTCCACATATAGGGCTGCATATACGTAGAAAATGCCCTCACAGTCACACACATACATGGTTGTTTGGAAAACAGTCACGTATGCAGCTGCGCATGAGGTTTTTTAAGTAATCTTATGGGCAAACTTGTAATTTTTTGTGCAGGATGGTCCTAGAATGGAGAGAGTGTGAACACGGTGATGTAGAGGAGGCAGTAAGGGCCGATCTAATGGCTCAACAAGCTCTATGTGCATGTGGACTCTACAAGTTTTGGTGTCTTGGTGGCTTGAGGGCCAAACCAAGACTATTGCAGATGTTGGTGGATTACTGGGCTCCAGACTCTGAGTCCTTCCAAATATATGGGATGTCCCTCACCATAGAGGTGGAGGACATATACTTTATTACTAGACTTTCCCGATGGGGGGAAGTAGTGAACCTTCGTTCTCGCGGTGGGCCCAGAGGTGTCCTGACTATCGATGAGTACATTGCGGTGTGCCGCTATCCAGACATAGAGAAGGTGGGGAGTCAGATTCCAACCAAATCTATATAGGTGTTGGGCCTAAAGGACATCCTATTGACATTGGGTAGGATAATAGGCTTGGATTCACTCCACCAGGCCTCGCGACCTCTGATGTTCTATGCAGTGGAGTGCATGAGACCCACGGTCTATGACTAGAGCACTACGCTACTGAGCAACATGAAACATCAGCTCAGTGAGTGTAAGATGGGTAGAGTACA
This sequence comes from Pseudotsuga menziesii, assembly GCA_001517045.1. Lineage (NCBI taxonomy): Eukaryota > Viridiplantae > Streptophyta > Pinopsida > Pinales > Pinaceae > Pseudotsuga > Pseudotsuga menziesii. The sequence goes on from LPNX010648205.1 coordinate 233,364, forward strand.
GAACTTCTGGTTCAGCAGCATATTGAGCACATTTTTCTTCGAGAGTGTTCCAGGGTTGAGCCCCAGAGTTGACGTTCCTCTTCATGGGGTTCAAGATCCAGCCTAACAGTGTTGGGAGGATGCTATGCGCTGAATGGGGGGAGGTAGGGTGGCCAACCCCTATCCAGCTGATTTCTTTTCGTGGTGGTGACAACAGGTAGTTGCCATCGATGACTACCCTTACGCGAGGATAGATTTCTAGGGAGACCCGGACATGCCGCTACCACCAAGATCGACTTATGCTGACATAGGTAACGAATCTCGACCCTCTTTTTAAATTTTTGAGTTATTTAATTTTTCTGTGTTTTCTGATTATATGAAATCAAAAGAAATTTTTTTGGGTGACAATACATAGTGACATCTACCATTTGCATGCAAATGTGGGACCATGGCAGCCTGAAGGCTTCCCCTGTCATAGACGGAGGGGAAGAGGAGATGATATCATGGGTGTGGATAAGGAGTGGATGCTCCAGAGCATTCATACCAATTTTGTGCGGCTAACACACAGGGTTCCCATGGTGCAAGTCGAGGACTTTCCTGAGGCTATGCAGCACCAGGTGGTGGGTGGACCACGACCATGGGTGCGATTATTCCGACGGCTAGCTAGAGCCATAGTGAGCTTCCATGATCACAACCCCCTTCCTCCTCCACAGGCTTAGAGACCTGGGAGTGACACATTTTTTATTACCGTGTATTATATTCCGGTGGCTCGAGAGCCCCATTTTTGTATCATGACACTATGTATTACCACATTTTGGATGTTATATATAAAAAAAATTATGGTGATCGGTTTATTTATTTACATGTGTAAAAATTTGTGTTTCTGATGAATTTATTATGTATGAAACAAATGCCAATCTAACATGTAGTTAGCATATGAGTCAGCAACTTGATTAGTAATTCTTGGAATATGTATGTATGTTATATTGTCAAATTGTCGTTCCAATAATCTCACATGTAAGAATCTTCTTAATAACGTCAGATCTATAACATGGTACAAACCATTAAGTTGTGACACTACTAACTCCGAATCAAGACGTACCTCAAGAGAAAGAACACCATGTGAAATGGCATCCCGTAGAAGCTCAATAAAGGCACTATATTCAGCCACATTGTTGGAATATGGTCGTAGACATACGCCTCCTGAAGACAGTACCTGACCCATAGGAGTATAAATCACCCAAGTAGCAAAGGCTGAGTGTTGAGTGTGACGGCTCGCACCATCCACGAATCCTATGTAGGTGGAATATTCCATTGACATCTGCCAAAAGAAATGGAAACTAATCACAAACATAATCACGATAAGAAAAAGACCTAACTTTGCAAACTATACAATAATATACAATAACCAGCCTTGGCTGAAAATCATGCATAGTATTTCTTGAGATAGAGCCCATTTCTAGGCTCCACCAAGGTCGTTCCCTCATAATCCATCAACTCATAAGCACCCTTCTCTAACACATGTTTAACGACGTAAGGACCATCCAACATGGGGTTAAACTTTCCTACCCCCAAGGGTTCTTTTGGTTGATCCCACAAAAGGACCAAGTCTCCCTCACTAAACCTCCTCGGACGGATAGATTTATCGTACTGGACCTTTACGCGACGTTTATTTACTTCTAGAGCCACCTGTTTGTTCGCGCTCTATGCAGACCCGGGTTTACTTTATTGTACCAACAAAACCCCTAGCTCACTGGCCCTTTTGGCGACAGACCGCGGAATGGCCTGAAGTCTCACCCGAAGTGATCCTAGATGGGGTGGCTGAAGAATCAGGTTTCCTCAGCCAGGTTCTGTAGCATCCTAGATTCTCTTGACTCTTCTTAATTAGTGGGATCTCTCTGCAAGGGCTATTTCTCTCTTCCTAGATGAATCTGCTACGGGACTGGCTCTTCTCACATCACAGCTTCTAGGACGATGTGCAAACTTACTCTTCTGCTCAACTCTTAACCTGTGATATCTCACACCGCAGCTCCTTTGACAGTGCAATATCGCCTTTCTATGCCGCGATATTTCCTACAGTAAGACTTAATATGCTCATCAACTCTCAAGGTCCAGAGGCTTCCTCTCTGGGTATAATAGCCCAGTTAACCTTCATTAAGGTGTTAAACAACTTCACTTAAACTTCTACAGTTTAACATGCTTAACATCAATGACACTCAACTTGCTGAACTCATATACAGAATTCACTTAACACATTCAACTCACATTTAACCTTCTATGTTACTGTAACTGAAGGATAGCATACATACATTCATTAACTGATAAGCAACGTTCATGTAACAAATAACAGATAGAAAATAAGTATAGCAAAATCACATGAAACAGTCGCACAACACACGGATTTTACATGGTTCACTTCCAGGGAGGAAGCTACGTCCACAGGAACTATGTTTATATTATATCTGGAGAGAGTAACACAGTTCCACTGCAACCTATTATGAAGCTTGAGATCTTCTGGGAAACTCCACGCACTTAGCTAGGAGCCCTTCTCTCCTAGATCTCTTCTCTTCCTATAATGCTTCTTCTTACAATATACTCTTTCTCTCTCTCACTCAATCCCTGCGGATTGTTACATTCATGCTCAAGGAGTCAGCCACTGGTTATAGTAAGATAACTACAGACTTAACAACAGAACCAGATCTCGACTCTTTCTCAAGTTCTTACAATACTGATGAAAACTAGTAACAACCTAAAACCCAACCTTGACCAACCTTTTACTTTAAAAAATACATGCTTAAATAGGTGGCCCGAAGGTCTCACCATGATACAACACTGTGGGCCTATCCCAACAGTAACCCAAAACCCTAACTGTGACAGTTGGCCTATCTATACTTTGAATTGCTGCTTACTGGTCACATTGCAGCTTTCTGCAGTCTTCCACGATTTTCGATGCTGATCATGGGTATGGGCGCCGCTTCCTCGATTGCTCCCCTTCTATCCTTTGTCTTTAATACCTCAGCTCGTTTCTCCTTCTCCATTCATGAGGGTAGTTGAGCCCTCCTGTCGTCGCCGCTGCCTTAAATGCAGTGGTTGAGCTCTCTTCTCGGCCGCTTCAGGTACTATTTACTTTGAGTTTCTTGTTCTGATATAGCATCTTTTCCTATATCTGCGGGGCCCTGCTCCAACACCACCAAGGCATCTCGACGCTACTCATCAAGTTGCTCAAGGTGAACCAAACACTCCTCCAATGGTGAAGTGTCTGGTGAGAGTTTTATAGCTAGCTTCAAAGAAGGAATCTCGCATTCAACAGGCAATACCAACTCCACTCCATGTACAAGTTGATATGGAGAAAAACCTGTCGTAGTCTTAACAATGGTTCTATACACCCACAAAGTAGGATATAACATGATGTGCCAATTATTCTTGCTCTATGCAATGGTTCGTTGGAGAATGGATTTGAGTGATTTATTCACTGCTTCCACCTGTCCATTCGCTTGAGGGTAGTAAGAGGAGGAATGCTCTTTCTTGTACCTTAACTTTGATGCCAACTCTTCCATCATACGATTCTGAAAGTTCGAGCCATGGTCAGTGACAAGCTCTTTCATAATTCCAAACCGAGTAATAATATGGTTGAATATGAAGTGTGCAGGTGTCTTACCATCATATTTAACTGTAGGTATAGCCTCCGCCCATTTCGTGAAGTAATCAACAGCCACTATGATATGATGATGCCCTCCAACCGAAGCTGGGTTGCAATCCATAAAATCAAGCCTCCACTTAGTGAAGGGACCAGTGGTGATGATGGGATATAACGGGGTAGGTTTCGAGCACATATTACGTGCAAACACCTAGCAAGGGTGGCACCTCTTGACCGCATCTACACAATCCTTAAAGATCGATGGCCAAAAATAACCCGCTCTTAAGATTTTTTGGGCTGTAGAAAGCCCAGACAAATGACCACCACACACCCCTCCATGGCAATCATTCAGCACTACCTCAGCCTCATCATGGGTTAAATAATGTCGTAAAATGGAATCTACCCCACGGTAGTATAAAGTGTTATCCACTATGAGGTAATTCTTAGACACGTGACGTAATCGTTGTCGTTCATCCTATGAGAGGTGAGTAGGGACCTTCAATGTTTGTAGATATATAATGATATCCCCATACCATGGGTCTAAAGTTGAGATTAATAAGACATGCTCATCGACAAACGTATATTCACAAACCAACTCCTCCGCATCGCTTGGGAAATCCGATATAAGCTCTGCAAAAATTAACGATTTCTTTGATTTTGCCGAAACAAATTCGAGGTCAAATTCTTGAAGGATGACAATCCATTTATTTTCCCCCAATCATCCTTTGAGTGAGGATGAATTGAAACGGATTGACATGGGCTACAACCAAGGTCTGGTGAAGGAGAATATAATGTCTCAACCGTTGAACCGCATGTACAGTATCTAAGGCAAGCTTCTCAACATGAGAATAACGAATCTCTGCATCAATAAGATTCCAGATCAGATAGTATATGACATGCTCTTGGAGCTCCTCATCCTCTTGAACCAAAACCATACCAATCATCTCCATGGATGCAGCCACATAAAGTAGAAAATCACGGCTATAGTCTAGGGGACTAATCACCGAGGCCGATGCTAGGGCTCACTTGAGCGCATCAAAGGAATCCTGGGCTCGCTCATCCCAACAAAAGGTGGTGTTCTTCTTCAAAAGACACATGAAGCCTCTAATGAAATTGGCAAAATTGACAAAAAATCTCCGTAAGACGTTTTCCATGCCTTGCAAACATTGAATATGATGAATATTTCTTCGAGGAGACAATTGAAGTATTGCCTCAACCTTCAAAGGGTTGACTCTTATACCCTCTTTAGAAACGATGAATCCTAACAAGCGACCTGACTTCACATAAAAGATGCACATATGAGGATTTAACATAACCAAATAATGGCGGCATCTTTTGAATACCAATCTCAAGTGATAGGGATGACGCATTCTCATACGATAATGAGCAGCAAGGTCATCCAAAAATACTTTGATAATCAACTTGAGATCGTGGAAGATCAAGGTCATTTTCTGCTGAAAAGTAGCTCCAACGTTCTTAAGGCCAAAAGGCATTTTTCGATATGCAAAATTTCCACAAGGGGAACCTAAACCCTTCCAACATGATAAAGACATCATAGAAGCGGCAGAACCTTCATCAATTATAGTGCGCTTGACGGTCATGTTAAGACATTCTACGTGAATCAAAAGAGACACATAGTAAGGCAAGTGAGGCTGAAGTCCTACGGTTTCAAATTTAATCATGTAGGAAGAATCATCATCATTCACACCAAGGGTAGAAAGCAAATCCTTCCTTTACGAAGGACAACTCTGAAGCACTTCCAATGCAGACATCGCACAAGGAGTATGGCCCAAATCCTCGACAAATGAATAGCTCTGGGTGGCTCAGGAATTAGGATTGTGCCCCGAACGCTTAAGGACTCCCTTAGGAATGTGAGGTGCAGATTTAGGTTTATCCACAGGTTTCTCAATACGCAAAGGAGACCTTGGTGGATTAGGTTCCTTTCCTGGGTTGGTTTGTGACGAACCATAGTCCTTTGCATGGGTCACAACTTTCGTAGCACGTACCATGTTAATGCAACCATGACCACTACCCTCCGGTGGATCTTGATCACCACCAGAGTGATCATGGGTCCTCGAGTTCATATTTTGATTGTGAGGTAAAGGGTTAGTTAGCACAACTGGGCCCTGTGCCAAGAATCTCGAGGCGTCATCGATACGAGGGCACACGTAAGTGAGTTGATCGTCCTTACGCAACTTACAAGGGAATTTAACCTTACGGTTAGCTTGCTTGTCCCCCCAGCATCATGGGCGTTCTTGCCATTATTTGCATTCTCATTCCTATTCCCACCCTTACGATTATCCTTACCCTTCTTTTTATTCCATCTGGGCAACTGGTTACCCTTCTGGTCCAACGATTGTATTGAAAGCACACTCATCATTTGGGTGGGTTGAGATGAAACCATGGCTTGTTCCAAAGTAGATTGGTTTATTAACAATTGAATAACTTGTTTTGTAACCAAATCCGCAAGTTTATCACTTGCACAACCAACAATGCCATCGGTATGTGGTCCAGGTTTAACTTTGGGGTCGAAACTAGAACGCGGAGCGTTGGGAATGATCTCATATAACAAACCGGACTAAGCATAAATCAAGTCCAGTTCCTGCACCCTAAAGATCGCTTGTTCCTCATTCTGCACTCTGGATGTAGAAACATCCTTCGCTATATACAACAATAACGACTTAAGGAACCATTCGAGGAGGAATTCCAGTGGTATAAAGGCTTTAATTAACCTCTTCCATCTACGCCATTCTTGGATGTGATCCGAGATATGTGTGGCCTTATCCTGCCAAAATGTCAACAAGAGTTTAGTACCAACGTAATAACGCACTAGTAGCTTGAAATGGTTAAGAAAAGTCATCTCTAGGTCATTGAACAAAGCGAATGCCCCCCTAGGTATCTCTATATACCATTTCGCAGCAGGCCCTGTAAGGGTGCATTGAAATAGTCTCAAATGGATGGAGTCCTAGTGTAAGGAATTTGAAGAGTACCATAGGTGAAAAGTAGTAACGTGTTCACTCAGATCCTCTCTTGGTTTTCCCTCAAAATTGGGTATGTCTGAGGGAAGATTAGTAGGGACAACAGGCCAATCGGGGTCATGAGCTACAGGATCGTTCGTCAATCTCGACAAGTCGGGAAGATTCAGTATTGCAAGGAAACGGAGCCTAGGATGATGAGGTCGATGGGCCACTCCCTGATAGTTATGATTCACATAGGTCTGATTACCACCATGGCCTTGGCCATAGTTCCCTCCTCCTGTTTGACCCGTATATGGTGGCATGGAAGCACCATAATGTGGTGGACCTTGACTATTCGGAGCTACAAATCCATAATTTGGAGAGTAAGCAGGTTGTTGGTACCCGTCCCCATAAGGTGAAGAACCCTGTCCATACTACGTCTCATAATAAGGTCCACAAGTGATCGCATGTGATGTCCCATGAGACACTCCATAGGTAGGAATATACGCTCCGGAAGTAGGAATATACATACCAAAAGTAGGAACATACGCTCTGGAAGTAGTAACATGACCTCTAGAAGTATGAACATAACCTCCGGAAGCAACGAGCGGTATGTAAACTTGAGACACAACTGGTCTAGTAACCGTAGTACGGACATAACTTGTAGAAATGTTTCTGCCCGAAGGACCACGTGAATGAGGTGGAGGGTGAACATTCAAAGAACTAGGGACAGAGGATGAAGGGATCTATGTAATTAAGTACGTACTGTTCCCTATAGTCACTCGTCTCAAATCTGGTATCCTAATAGGATCACTAACCATAGATCTAGGAGGAATATGTGATGTAGCTTCCACCGCCAGGATGGAAGGTGCAATGTGACTAGTGCTCCCAAACCTCTCCGCATGGTAAGGAATGAGAGTGCTCCGAGGCATAGTGTTAGGCTCGAACTCAGATTCGACATGAAATGCCAAATCATGTGTGGGAAAACCAGACATACCATAACTAGTGCTCATGGATTCAAAATGAGTTTCCTCATCCTCCGACATACCATACCAACGATACGTCAATGGGGAATCAACCCTAGCGTAAGTAGGTCTATCATGAAAGGTTCCTATCTCAGAAATCACAGGACCTAACTCAGTCAAGTTGGGTGAAGGATCATAGTTATGATTAAACTCCCCATCTTCCACATGAATGGGAGAAGGTGGTTCAGGAATACCTTCTATATGGTCTCCTATGGTGTGTGAATCAATGTGTGAAGTAGTCCACCTGGATTGTCTATTTCTCTCTCCCAAAGGAGGAGAAGATGTAAAAGGCATAAGTCTTGCTAAACGACGAGAATGGTGAGGAGCCGCACCTGAATCCACAATGACTCAAAAAATAGAAAATACTCTCTATCTACGCAAACTCTAGGTAAGATATCATGCACAGAGCAATCACCAATAAAATCTAAAGCCAAATGCAAGTAATCAAGGGTAGGATAAGTGATCTCCTGAATGAAGCATGTATGTCTCGCCTAGGAGAGGCTTGAGACTCCCATACACAACAAGCAGAGGTATGTAACCAATTATTGTGGCCTAGCTTCAACGCGTAAAGCGACTATGTTGTCCGACCCCAACCTGGCCAAGACACCTGCAAAGTACCCCCTCGATATCCTAGGTAAGGCCACTAAGTTCACCTCAATATAATCAATGCTCAAGCAGACAGTCGCGGGCAGGATTGACCGTATGGGCAAGGTAGCAAAGCCTGAAACTCTCAAAAGAGCCCCCAGATATGAATACAATCCTGGAAATATCTCCGGTGCTACTCAGTTATGACTAGGGGTCATCCCAATCAGTAACCGCTCACACTGCCTCGTGCTTAACTCCCTTTTGAGAGGAGGATCCTAAGAAACACTGGTTATACCAAGGATTTCACACACTTACCTGGACAGACACATACATGTTGTTGTTTAGTGGTCTTGGAGAATTTACTCACAATGAACTATTCCAAGACCCTAAAACCTAATCTTGTTGGTGAAACCTATCAAATAAAATAGTGTAGTTCATTTTAATTAAGCATTGATTTTAGTTGGCTTTATTACTCAAAAGAAAGAGATATGGCCGTGCAAATAATGGTGTTATGACACAACATGAAGTAAAATGCACACCTAACAATCAATGCAAATGCATTGTGTCCATGAAAACAGAGTATGATACTACGTGAAATGCACAATTTTCTTCAAATGATATATGCAAGCTTTTCTATATGAACTCATAACTAATACTCCAAAGCAAATATAGGGCAAGTACTATGCCAAATGCAAAATGCAATGCATGATGATAAGCAAATATTTTTGGATTTTTTGAAATAAAATGAGATATAAAAAGAAAAAGAATGATTCTACAACCCCCAGACACTGCAAGCACACTCAAGCAGTACTCAAGCAAAGCACTAAGGTAAAAGAAATCTAATGCACTAATCCCAAAACAAAAAATTGAAAATGCAATGACAAGAACATTCTTAAAAAAGAAAATTACCCAAAAAAAAATGTCTCTGGTTAGAAACAAAGGTGTATACAGACTCTGGCAATATCAAAGGAGACTCAACAATCATCAAACTTCACCCAGCAACCATTTAACTTCCTCTTCAAGGAAAAACTAAGGGCATACGCGACTGTTCGCAGTAAACCCGCGTGTATACGCGATTATGAGTTCAAAACTCGTGTACAGGAAGAAAAGTGCATAAAAATAAAGGCAAACAGACAAGCTGAGACAAAATTCACACCAATCAGACACTACCAGGAAAACATGCCCCCATACCCGACGCAAAAACAAGAGAGAAAGAGCAATTCAAAGTCATTGAATGCCGATAAAAAACCCCCAAAGGACAACTACTAGGAACTCCCCAACGGAGTCGCCAATTCTGTTATAGAGAGAAATTCCTATGGCTTGGGGTACCACAATAGATAGCTTGACTCCAGAAATCAATCCTTTCTAATATGCAATAGAAATTAAACATCTAACACTAAAGGATCAAACCTCGTACCTTATTTCGGACGGTTGAAGTAGATCCCCGTTGCACTTTCCAACTTCAGCTTGAATTAATAGATTACTTACTCAACAACAAGTAAACAATACAAGCATACTATATATATTAGTGTTAGATCTATTCTAGCATATATAATCAACAATGTATAAGCATTTGAAAACATCCAATGGATAACATATTCATTCAAGCATACATTATTGGACAGGAAAAGATATTTCTATTAATATAAAATCAAATATTACAATGGATACAACATCTATCGGCACATCTATGAATCGGAAAAACTGAATCCCCCACTTGGGCCTCCACCACTTCAATCCTCCATCTCTCGATAGCAAGCTCACAAGCAAAAGGCAAGATTGGGAAGAACACAAAAGTGCTCCAAGGGACAAAGGGATGCAGACTCAAGCATAAGTTCCGGCAACAATGGACTATAGTTTCTTTGCTCTCAATTCTCTCTTATGCCTTCAATATACCAAAGAGTTCCTTATATAGCTTTTCAAAGGGGTAATGAAAGGTCAAATCCAAGCGATCTCAAGGCATATTGAAGGCCAGGAGTCAAGTGAGTCAGATCCATGTCAAGGAAAACTCCAAAAGGATTTGGATTTTGTACACATTTCGATGTACCTGGTTTTAGTGTCCAAACCCGCGTATATACACGATTAAGGGTTTAAAAGTCACATATATGGATTTACACATGTTTTTAGGGATGGTCTAGGAAACATCAAAGGACAAAAAATGGTCCAGGGGGTCCAAGGAGTCTGCAGAGGGACAGGGGAAAGGCCATACAAGTGTGATTCACCTGGAGTGGTAAAATCAGCTCTAATAGATGTGAAGCTTTGGAATAAGAAGTAGTGACAACCAAGAGAGTATTGGAGAAATTTCAAACTTTGTACCACCAGAACTTGTCAAGTATCAAAGCCTCAAAAGAATTGAACACCATTCTCAGCAAGCAAAGATCCCCATGGTTAAAAATAGGTCTTGGATATGAATAAGGTTCATGAAGCAATAAGTCAGAATGTGAACATACTGTGAAAATGAAAGGAAATGAAGCAAGTACTAGAATCAGAAATTCAGATCAGATAGCTCAGAATCATAGTCAACAAAAGGGAAGACCTCCGAGATTCAGGTACCAAAAACTTTTCCATGGTTATTGTTATTGTTGCTCTAATTTTGGTCACAAAGATGCAAACTGTGCATTTAATTAAATATACAATCAAATAACAGTCAATTGTAGCAACATAGAACAAGACAGACAATAAGCAAACAAGAACAACATACAACTCAGTTCACAACAAAGAGAATAACTCAGAATATAAATAACAAATATTTTGATCTACTATACAATGAGCCATAATGTTATGCGTGTCATAACTTTGGACACAAGGATTCAAACTTCCATCTGAAGGATTACAAAACAGACCTGAGAATGAATTACTCTGCTGAAAGTAATAAAGTCTAGAAGAAGAAAGAAATCAACAAATGTGGCCTAGTCCTTTTTGTTCAAAAGCAAAAAGTCCCCTAGTATATTGATAGTGGATGTTCCAAACACATGAGTGGTGATAAAAGTAAGTTTCTGTCTCTAAGTGAAAATAAATTAGGAAAGGTAACTTTTGGAAATGATTCTTCAGGGAATATCAAAGGAAAAGGAATGGTCAAGTTGAATGATGGAAGAGGGAAAGCCTGAGATGTGTTGTTTGTAGATGGACTAAAACGTAATCTTATTAGTGTCAGTTAGGTTTGTGACAAAGGATGTGAAGTTGTCTTCACTTCTAAATATTTCAAGATAAATCCTATATCCTTGGGACAGTTGGTTGCAAAAGGTATAATAACGGAAAATAATGTCTATGTCTTGAAATAAGAAAAATAATAATGTCTTCCAAGCAAGTATGATGAAAGTTGGCTTTGGAATAGGAGACTTGGACATTTAAGCTTTGATGATATAATCAAACTTGTGAACAATGGGGAAGTAATATATCTTCCAAATATATCAAAGCCATGTGACTCTATTTGAAATCCCTATCAAATGGGAAAATTGACTTGCACATAGTTTAAATCCAAGAACTTCACATCAACAGAAAAAACAGTTCAGTTAGTACATATGGATATGTGTGGACCATCAAGAAAAGAAGGCACAAGAGGAGAAAGAAATTTTATGTTGGTTATTGATGAATATTCCAGAATTACATCAGTTTCTTTTCTGAAAGAAAAATATGAGGCACTTGAAAAGTTAAAAATTTTTAAGGCCCTGACTGAGAATCAAACAAGAAAAATACTGAAGGAAATAATATCTGATAGAGGAGGAGAGTTTTATTCAGGAGAATTCAAGGAGTTTTGTGATAAACATGGAATTAAGAGAGAATAGACTATTCCAGGGACCCCAGAGCAAAATGGAGTTTTTGAGAGACATAATAGGTCAGTACAACAGATGGAAATATCAATGATGAATTAAAGGAATATTTCTCAGACATACTAGGTAGAGGCAATTCACACAACTGTTCATATTCTTAATAAATCTCACCTAAGGCCAAACAGTGATAAGAATCCCTATGAACTATGGTTTGGAAGACATGCTTCTATCAAACACTTTAAAGTCTTTGGAAGTAAGTGTTATATCAAAATAATGATGAACATATTGGTAAGTATGATGATAGAGCTGATGAAGGTATCTTCTTAGGATATGGTGCAAACAGTAAGGGTATACTTGTTATAATAAGAGGCTGCATAAATTGGTTGATTGTATTGACATTAAGATTGATGAAGGAATATATGTGAAATATATTCAAATAAGAAATGTTGAACCATCTACAGAATATACAATTGAAATTAAGGAAGAACATGTCCAAGAATCAAAACAAGAAGATTCAGAGTCAGATGATCAAACTACAAACACTCAAACAGATTCAAGGCAGCAGACAGAAATAAAAGGACCTTCCAAAATTGTTTAGAAGAATCATCCTAAAATTCATATAATTGGTGACAAGAATAAAGGAGTGTAGATAAGAAGAATGTTGATCAAAGCCTCAAAACAATCCTAGATTGCTTTTCTATCTATGATAGAACCTAAAAATTTTGAAGAGGCTAGTAAGGATGAATATTGGGTTAAAGCCATGAATGAATAGCTTGATCAGATTGATAAAAATAACACCTAGGAGTTGGTTCCTATACCTATAGATAAAAATGTAATAGGCTCCAAGTGGGTGCTTAAAAACAAGATGAATGAACAAGGACAAATTATGAGGAATAAAGCAAGATTGGTCTGTAATGGGTGTTCCCAAGTTTAGGGATAAGATTTTAATGAAAATTTTGCACCAGTGGAAAGATTGGAATCCATAAGAATGTTTCTTTCCTATGCCACTCATAATAACTTCAAATTGTATCAGATGGATGTTAAGTCATCTTTTCTCAATGGAGATCTGGAAGAAGAAGTTTATATAGAGCAACCTGAAGGGTTCCAACTGACAAACAATCCTAACAATGTATGCAAAATAAAGAAGGACCAATATGGATTGAAACAAGCACCAAGATCCTGGTATCATAGACTGGATAAATATCTACAGGACAAAGGATTCAAGAAAGCTATTGTTGACAATAACTTGTATATCAAATCTGAAGGTGGTAGTATATTAGTAGTTTTAGTGTATGTGGATGACATTGTATTTGGATGCAGTAATGATTCTTCTGTGCAGTGGTTTTCTAATTCCATGCAATATGAGTTTGAGATGTCAATGATATGAGAACTATCATTCTTTCTTGGTCTTCACATTATCCAGAGTCCTAAAGGACTATTTCTCTCCCAAGAGAAGTATTTGAAGGAGATGTTAAAGAAATTTCAAATGGAAGATTCATCACCTGTTAGTACACCTATGGTTGTTGGCTATAAAATTAGCAAGGATGATCCCTCACCTGATGTTGATCAAAGGACATATCAGTCAATCATAGGAATTCTCTTATACATCACAACATCTCATCCTGATATAATGCAAGTTGTTGGAATAGTAGGAAGATTTCAGTCTGCTCCTAAGAAGAGTCATTTGGTGGCTTTGAAGAGGATATTTAAATATTTGAAGGGCACAATGACTTATGGTCTCTTGTATCCTAGAAATCAAAATCTTCAGTTAACTGCATATTCAGATTCTGATTGGGAAAATTGTTTGGATGAAAGAAAGAGCACAAGTGGAGGTGCATTTTTCTTAGGTGATTCTTTAGTTGCATGGTTAAGTAAGAAGAAAGGCTCAATATATTTATCCACTACAAAAGCTGAGTACATTGCTGCTGCCACTTTCTGTACACAAATTTCTTGGATGATTCAGAAATTGGAAGACCTAGAGAACAGACTGTTGATATCTTCACTAAACCCTTACCAAAGACACAGTTTGAGTACCTACGCCAGAAGCTAGGTATCATATCTTGTTTCAAATAAATTGTTCACTTTTATAGGGGGCTCTTATTTGACATTGATGTCAAAGGGGGAGAAGTTGTTTGTTACAGATGATAAACATATTGATGATTACTAGTACATCATGCATCCATAAGTTGAATATTTCCATCAATGCCAAAGGGGGGTATTGTTGGATGTTTTGCAGTCATATGGAAACAGATCAGAGTGTCATTTGGTTGTCATTGATGGAGATGTAGTTCCAATCATATGATCTAGATGAGCAGAGGATGAGTAGAGGACTGAGAATAATCCATGATGTGTGCAAAGATCCGACGGTCAGGAGTGATCCCACACAAGAAATCAACTCTCAAGAGAGAATATGCAAAGATTGAAAGGTAATCAGATGAACAGATCCGATGGTCATAAGTGATCCTGCACATGAAATCAACGGTTAAGAGAAAATATGCAAAAGTATCAAAGGTAATTGGATGAACAAATCAAATGGTCAGTAGTGAACCCGCATAAGAAATAAACAGTTCGAAAGGAGTGTTGTAGTGTGGGAGCGAAAAGGTGAAAGTCCAAAAGTTCAACAATAAGAAAAGTTAGATTTCTGATTTCCAAAATCAAAAAGCGAAAAGTGAAAAGTGGGAGAATAGGAAAGGACTAAAGCTGGAAGTTGGGTTTTCCAATCCTGAAGTTTGAAAATGGAATGCAGAAGGCCAAATGAGGAATCCAAAAGGAGGAATGCAAAAGACGAGAAATCAAAGCATAAAATGATATGGGTTTCCGCAACCTGGTGTCCGCTAGAGAAATGTGGAAGGCGGAATGCGGCAGACGAGAAATCAATGTATAAAATAATGTTGGATTCCACAACCCAGTTTCTACCAATAGAATGTGAAAGGAGAAATGTGGAATTTGGAAAGTGTAAATAATGAAATGGTATCAAGAAAAATCACATATCTGATATCTGATTTCCTCATCAGATCAACGGTCATGGAGATCCCAAAGAAAATAAATGGTGCAGAATGACTGATGTGGAACGTGTACCATGGAACCAGAAATATGGAACCATGAGTGTGGAAACTCTGATTTGTTGCAGAAAATGACGAGTACGGAAGAAGACAAATCGTGAAGATGTGTCGCAAAAATTCAGGATTACTCGGCGATTGGACTTCTTTCCTGTCACAAGGCATTGAGCAAGTTGATCAGTTATGGAAATGAACCGTCAGGCATACGAATAGGTAAAGGTTTTAAGGACCAATATGTATAAAAGGATGTCTGTGATGAATGGATGGTTGCACTCTCTGCAAACAAAGAACTGGTGCACGGATCGTCGTCGAGGTGGATATTATAGAATGACAGAGGAATATGAGCTCTTTTAAGAATATTCAAAACAGAGATGATGAGAGGAACCAAGATGCATAAACAAATTCAACAATAGATCTGAATAGATTCGGTTTGAATTGTTGTATATGTTTTTTTGAAATATTGCACTGTACATGTTTTAAGTCTGAGAAACAAGGGTGGTAGGGTGGTGCTAGGAAAAACATGTTGCCTTCTCTATATAAGGTGAAGCATGTACAAGTGGAAGTTGATGCTTTCACTCAGTTGTAGCTGTAGAATGTTATTTTAGTGGGTGCTAGAAAAAACATGAGGGTTAGTGCTCTCTACAATAAGGATTTTATAAAACATAAGTTGCATCTTCTTTTGAGTAGGTGCTCAAATAAAAATGAATGTTTGTATGTATCTATCATGTATGAGTAATTTATAATCTTCATCTCATTTGTTATACTTGATGCATAATCATAACTATAAATCTGTAATCAATAAAAGGGTTTAAATTTTGAAATGGGTTAATCTTTTGAAGTAACTGATTCACCCCCCTCTCAGTTATTTCGGTAATTTCAACACATTAAATACCCAATGAGGAGGTATCGAGTGTGCTTTTACTTATTTTTCATACTCATTTAAATGGATTATAAAAAAAATACCCATTATGAAATCAAATTTAAGTTATTTTCAAGACTCTTTAAACATGAAAAGATCGCCAAACGAGATTTACTCTTTCACGGTTGTAAAAGTATTCGAAAGATCGTCTATCTGGTGATAGTTTAGCCCTTTTCATACCGTTTAGACTCATTTACAAAAAAGGTATACTATAGTTTATTGCAACTAGAAGATTGGTCCTATGTATCAGTTTATACTTTTTCGGGCGTTAGGGACTAAATCTATGAAAAATTCCACTTTGGAATCTTCTCGGTCATTTCAGACTCTCTAAACATGAAATGACACATGAGTTTACCTTCTCCAAACTCCTAAAAATAAATGATGAAGAACCCTTTCTGGGAATGAATCCCTCCTTTTCCATATTCATAAAACATATAATAATGGACTCATCCTCCAATGATCTATATCAAGCGTTTGTTACCCTTTTCAAGCTCGATAAAAAGAAACTAGATACTCATCCATTGTAATGTGGAAATTAAGGGAATGGACAACATATTTCATTTTGGCAGCATGGCACCTATCTGCATTTTCATTTCAAACAGTTGGGTATTCATCTTCTCACCGAGTTGATCCAATTTCATGAGTCATTTAACTCCTTTGAGTCAATTCAAAGTATGCATCATTTTACCCTTGCATTACGACTAGTATTTTCTTCATTGAGACAATGATGCCAAGTCATTTATCATGTCATTCAATGTTCAAGGTAAACCTCCGCTACAGTCTACCTCTACAGTGTCCTTCCCTTCCTTAGAGTTGGTCACATTTGAATCAATCCTATGGTTGTTTACATCACTTTTGTTCCAAGTTTCATGTCGATGATGGGGGACATATCATGTACCTCCTTCGATGAGTCTATTCCTATCAAATTCAACACATCATCTAAGAATTAGTCTTAGAAACCATTTCAAGTAGCTTGAATATTGCATGCCTCAATGGTAGGTCTCCTCGATTTCAATAGTGGGATTTCATCAGTATCCTCTAATTGGAATATTCTACCGAGTGTTCAACTTCAAGTCCTCTATTCACACTTAGAATGATGTACTAGGGTACCTTGGGAATCATTAACGTTAATAATGATCTCCCTCATGCTTGTTAATGGTATACATCAAAGACTACTAATCAAGTGGTTTCTACCATGTTCGACATTAGGACATCTATTCACATGGATATAACTGTATCATTTGGTATTGGAATGAAGACCCTGAAAGGTTAGGTATTCACTTGAATATGTTCCTATATTTAGGTTTTGATGGAATATTTTTGGAAGTCATTACATGGATCCACATTGTATGTCTGGTGGCTATGTTAAGGTTTTTAGTTAGGATGACATAGATCTAATTTGTATGTTTTGTAGTGATATCTCGATTTGATTCTTGTTAATCATCGATGTACATTGTATTTTCGGCAGCCATGACATGGTCATTGTACATGGATATGCATTGTATTGGTTTGCAGCCATGTTTAAGTTAGATAGTTGGTGAATCATCTTGTTTCAAGTCTTTAATCACCACTCTTTTTCCTCTGATATTGAAACAATATCTAGGATCTAGGAAATCGTTTCACCTATCACAATCCTCTAGCTTCATACTTTGTGGGGAATTCTGTTACACCCAAAAAATTTCTTAATTCTTGATCCCTTAAAGTCCGTTTTCCAAATTATCTTGTGGGGGAGTTGTTGCTCAATTATAGGTAGTCTAATGCCCCTTGCCTATTCCCATAGGGATTCAGATAGGCCCGGTGCCTCTTCTCCATTGACAGAGTGCACCTATGACACTTGTAGCCTGATCACAAGGAGAATTGGTGCACTTATCCCACTTTCAGAGAGTGCCAGTAGTGCAAAAAGGGAAAAAGAGAGAATATTTGACAACCTTCTAGACAAAATTCCTCATGGAAGATTATCCCAACTACTTGGGATAGGTGGCATTCAACCTCCTATCCCTTATGGACCATTCCCTACCTTTCTCCCAAAAGATCTCAACCCATTTGGGGTTCCTTTGGACTATAAAAGAAAGCTACATGGACCATGTAGGCGGGGATACCAACAGAGAACCTTCATGTTGCTGGAATCATATTTGGTGTAGGAGGAAAGAGAGTGACATTGTGAGTGAGGCTTGTAAAATATTGTAGAGTGTGTATGAGAGTACTATAAAAAGTATTGTAAGATTGAGGCTACAACATCAAGGATTAGGTTGTAGATTCTTACTATTTTTATTATCAATACAACATGTTCTCCTTTTCCATAAACAATTTGTGTTAATATCATTTTTTTATTACTCTTTTCCTTGACTATTAGTATAGACATTTGGATTGTCTTGTTGCTTTCACCATTTTTTCTTGTTCTTTATGCTCTTTGTAGGTTCGTTCGGTCGTAAAGGATTCGTAAGGAAAGGACAACCTCCATCATTGAGGTAAGGAAATATTAAACATTCAAGTAGTCCAATTATCTAGGAGAAGGATGTATCTCTGTGGTTTTTTTTTCTAGATATTCCCCTTGTAGGATAGGGGAACAAACTGTGTCCGCACTTATTGAAATATTCCTGGTAGCATAGATACATGATTCTTATTGCAATGTGCCCTTCATGAGAATTTGGATTATCATGTCCTTAACTAGTGTCTTGATTGAAATATAAGATCTTACTATGGTGGATGAACCATCGATGGTTCTTTGATCTCCATTCACAATCTTTGTGCAAATAAAGAAACCCATCACTAGCTTCACCTCGACAATGAAAACATGATACTTGAACTATTTTCACTTTATCACTCTAAATTTGTCCATAGTTTTGTTGTTTTATATAACTCTCACTCCTCTCTTTACTTACTGCATATCCTCCATTTATAAGATAAGAAGGTGAAAATCTTGAAGTTGAGTGTGGGAATGTTTAAAAATTGATTTACATGCATGATCTTTGTTCATGTTTTCTTCTTTCCAAGAATTATTTCTTAATTTTTGGCTTTGAGATGTATTTGTATTTCTTATACTCAGAAATTGTGGTCAACTATGGTTGTTTTTAAGAATGAGTCAGAAGAACTTTTAAGGATCCATACTTATTTAAAAGTGTATAAACCTTGGTGAATCTTACCCATTCTTAAAATGTAAACTATAAAATATTTGGCGACATTTTTCTAAAAATATTTCAATTTCTAAGGATGTTATGTAGTTTATACAATAATTTGGTGATTTTTAGAGTGGAAAAACATTACTCCATCAAAATTGGGTGAAACAAGGCTTCAAAAAATGCAAATTAGAGAACCTTTTGTTTGGAAAACAAACATGGAAAAATATCCCATGGGCTAAATTTTGCCCCTAAAATTTTCCCTGAGAATGACCATGGATATCTCATTATTCCTGTACGAAAACCACAATCTTGTAATTAAGATCATGTAAACTTGAGATCAAGACATGCAATCTTTGTGTTCTCAGCTTATTCTAACTAAGAGTATCCTATATTCATGTCCCATATATTAAGGGTGTGAAATATCCGTATAACATTAAGTCCAAGGTGGGGAGATATAATACCCTAATTTTGATCTTTTGGAAAATATCAAATTTATTTTTATATGTTTTAAATATTTTTATTATTACTGCATTTTTTATTATTCCAGGAGACAAATTACAATGGAAATTTTGAAAAAACTTATAACATGTCTATGTTTTAATATAAAAAAGGTTCCAAGGTTAAAAAGGGGAAGAACACCAATGGGGATATTATTGCACTAGTAGGGAAAGGTAATGGGTGTGGAAATTGAACCCAAGTGATATAACAATTACACTCACAAAATTGTTAATCAACCATGCAAAGTTCACACAAAAGGTGACTGAAATTGGAGCATAATTAATCATGTATTGAATAAATGTACATCAGCCAACCATATGAAGTAATAGTCTGCTCAAATATATAATTACATCAGAGATTCGAAAGGATAAGGTTTCTATTCGAATTGGTAAAAAATCAGGCTTACTAAAACTATTCAAATCCCCCATAGGTGCAAGAAAGACTTTCTAAATCTATGAACATGCTCACGAATTGGCTAAATAAGATAGGCCAAATAATAAGTGATTGAAAGAGATCAGATCAATTCTTTTTTTTGGAGAAAAGGAAGGAGTATGATGTGGGAAAAAAACAAGGCAGTTACTCCTAGACTAGATTTTCCATTTTTCCTTAAAACTGTTGTAAAGCAAGGCAGCTTTCAGAAAAAGAAGAACTGTGCTTTTACAAACTAGGAATAAAAGAATACATGCTAAAAATGTTTCCAGGATGATTCCAAGGCGCTCCATGACCCATTTTTAGCAATTGTTTACTTCTAGGTGCATGTGGAAGCCAACTAGCATACTGAGGAATCTAGGAATCTAGGAATAAGACAAAAATGATTAATTAATGTCAAATATGGGTAACTATGGGTTGATTATTCTAACACCCCCCCTTAAGCTTGAATTTATGAGTAAATATAAGAAAACTATAGTGTGTTGATGTATTTGTAACTTTGAAATGTATTCACTTGTATATTTCATATTTTGTATTTCATTGGTCCCCGTATTTCCTATCGGGAGAATCATTAATGTAATCAAGTCATGTAAAGTAATAGAGATTAACCCTTCTTGTTGATCGAGGGGGAAAGTACGCACAGTTGTGGGGCACTAGGGTTATTAGACTGTCTTAGAGAATTCGGACCTAGTAAGTAATTGTCAAGTCAGAAACTAGTATAAATAGAAAGTGAGCCTCTCTATTTGTAACACACACTCACTCAACTGTGGTGCATGAGTGAGAGAGAGAGAAATGGAACAAGTGAGAGAGACATCAGCTATCAGAGATCATCTTTGTGTTTTTGGGTTTTACTTTTGCTACTGGTGCTTATTCTATCTCTGAGGAAGTTGTGGGGTTTTCTCCTTTATGGTTTCCCTGAGGAAAATTGTTTGTGTCTCTTGTCTCTTGTGATTATTGATGTACATGTTATTCTCTCAGATAAGATCCTAGATCATATTGATTAAATGATAAAAATATAACATGGTATCAGAGCTAACTTGAGAAGAAGACATTATCCGGCTGTAGAATCTAGGATTCTTACTTTTTGGGTCTCTCTCCATAGATCATCAACAAAAGAAGGCTAGGATAACTCTCCATTGAAAGGCACATATTTTTGTCAAAGAAGAATTTGATTTCAGGCATTTTCAATCGCTCCTGCAGGAAATTGGGGATTTTCACAGAAGAGGAGTTTTTAAGTGAGCACAACATAGGATTTCTCTCCTCCTCAAAATCTAAATTTAGAGACCAAGATCGAAATTTTTGGTTGGGTAAAACTCTGGGAAATTCAAACCCTAATTTAACCCCGGGCTTGAAAAACCCTAAAATACTAAAACTGGTAGTTTTCGTACATTTGCTATATCTCGATATTGGAGAAGGCTCAGGAGCCAAAATGTTTACAAGCCAAACAAAAGTTCGTGCTGAACACTATGTAAAATGTTCCACCTCAGATTCACTATATTCTGGGAGATAGGATTCCTCCAAATCAGGGTTCTAGCCTCTCATAGGATTCATCCCTAAACAGGAAACCTAGGGATAATTGCTATATCTCAGGATATGAAGGTCCAAATTAAATTTTGAAAGATGTTCCAGATAGGGTACATACTGTACATTCTATGGTAAAAGTTTCATACCCCGAAGGGGAAACAGTGACACGTGTCAGTCTATACAAGTTCACTATGATGAATAGTCCTGAAATAAGTCACCCTGGGAAAAATCTCATAATTTTGAATATCTGAAACAAATTCTACTAAAACCTATGGTGTTAGAAAGAGGAAATATGAGGAAACCTTAGTACAAAATTTCATACACAGGGGAGCAGTACTTTTGGATATACTGCAGAAACAATGTCAGACATTTTTGCAGAAGAAATTAGAATACTAGGGCTTCCTGTTTCGGGAGCTTCCCTCCATAGTTTTTAGAAAAAAGAGTACATTGGATAGATCTCCTTGAAGACGTCCATCTTTCTATCCAATCAAATCTGAAATATTCCAATTTCTGAAAATTAGGGTTTCTCTGGAAAACCCTAGATAGCTAGATATGGAACCACAATGGACACCTAAAATCAGTAAGATCTAATTGTTTGATATTTACATTTGAGGTTCTCATTTCAAAATGACCTATCACACCAGCTTGATGACAAGCTTGGTGAAGTTGAAAACTTCCAAGCATGGAAGTATAGGATTTCATTGCTTCTTGAAAAAAATGAATTGGACACCTACATAAGTGGAGAGGTTCTAGTTCCAGAGGGAGATGAGGCTAAAGACTTACACAATAAGAACTTGGTCAAGGCCAAGAAGATCATTGCTGATTTAATCAAGGATCACCTTATACCACAAGTTTCTTCCCTAAAGACACCTAAAGAGATGTTTGATTCCTTGACCAAGCTATTTGAAGGGAAGAACATAAATTGGAAGATGACTTTGAGAAAGCGGTTGAAGAATGTAAATATATAGAATGCAGAGACCATACATTCCTACTTTACAAGGGTCTCTCAAATCAAAGAACAACTTGAAGCAGTGGATGGAGTAGAGAATGGAGAAATTGTGATAACCACCTTAAATGGCCTCCTAGGACCATGGGATTCATTCATTCGAGGAATGTGTTCCAAAAGGAAGTGATTACCTTCAATAGACTCTGGGAAGAGTGCACACAAGATGAAGATCAACTCATAATTATGGAAAAGAATATGGGAGCAACTGAAGATCTATCTCTCACGATTCAAAGAAGATCCCTCAAGCGACGAGGAATATGAAGGACTCAATTCGTGAAGAACCTCTTATCCATCTTAGAATTTATATAAGAAATGGTGTTGTTATGAATAAAGAAGATGATGAAGCTGAAAGGAGGAGTCTACCCACGAAACAAATAAAGATAAGTAAATTTTCATTTCATGATATTGTTTTTTTATGCATTTGTTTATATTCAGTTGATGTGTTAGGCATGATAGAATGTTTGCATTAATGACAGTATACTAGTAATATGCATGTGATGGGTGAGTAGCTCATGGTGCTATAAAACTCTCCATTGCTATTTATCTATAATGAAACCTATTTGCTAGCATGTTGGATTAGTGCACAATCTCAATGATGTCATGGTAGAGATGGAAGGCATCTAGAAAGTTTACGTGAGATATGGATGAATGTTGTATTGGATAAATAAGTTGCATGATTATATCATTATGCATAAGAATTTTCCATTATAAATATACCTTATGAAATGTTTCTAACCATAAGACTGGTGCATTTGACTTGTAGGAAAGATCACGTACAATCACCTACAAGAAAAGAAGGATGAGACTTGTTTTGAAGAACAAGTGATGACAGTTCGAGAAATAATACAAGATGAAGAATAATATGAAGATACTTTCAAAGAAAGAAGAGGTCTCAAACACATTGCAGTTATGTGACACTTTTGAGTGAAATCATTGATGCAGAACCTTCCAGCTATGAATAAATAGCTAAGAAGAAAGGGAAGAAGTACACCAGTTCGAGAAGAATGATGTCTAGGATGCGGTATCGGGACCTGAAGGGAAGTCTGTAGTATCTTCCATATGGATCTACAATATCCATCATGTAGTAGATGGAAACATCATGGGATACAAGGAAATATTCATAGCATGAGGCTTCTGACAGAAAGAAGGCATAGTCTATGAAGAGACATTTGCAGCCACTGGGAGTTGAGACACATGACAAGTAGACTCATGTGTGCAAATTAAAAAATTCCTTGTATGAGCTCAGAAGGCACCCATGGGATAACACATACATGAGGAGCTTGAAGATCACCTAGAGTGATGAAGATCTTAACCTTTGCTACAAGGTTGAATATTAAAATCCTATAGAGGATGACAAGCTCACAGATGGGTGTGAGAAGAACATTTTCAAGATAGAGGATCTTGGTATCCAGTGACCCTATATGGATACATAGAATATTAGTAGCAGAGGAAGCTACTTGTCACTCCGATGCAGAATGTTTCAATACATAGAGTATGAAAGGCAGAGGGAGAATGATGCTCCACTTCAGAGGGAGCGACTGCAGAAGATCCTGAGGTTTCGACATGGTACGACAGGATGGAAAAATTACTGATGGCTCAAGGCTTTACTGAGATTAAAGAGGATTCCAACCTTTAATTCAAGGTTGAAGGAAGAAGACCAGTCATGCTCCTATTATATATCGATGACCTATTCCTGACAGAAAAGAGGAACTCATTAAAGTTGCAAGAAGGAAACTTGTTGCTGAGTTCGAGACGAAAGACTTGGGTATGATGCACTACATTCTAGGCATGGAGGTGTGGCAGAATATAGATGGAATCTCCCTAGGATAAGAGAAGTATGCAGTAGAGATCCTAAAAAGGTTCGGGATGATGGATTGCAAGGCCATGACCACACCTATGGCATTGAACCTGAAGCTATTGAGTGATTATTCATCAAAGTCAATTGATGCTACGATCTATCGTCAAGATATTGGGTCCTTGATGTACCAAACGAATACAAGACCAGATATTTGTTTTGTTATGAACACATTGAGCCAATTCCTAACATATCGAAGACATGTTCACCTGATTGTTGCAAAGCATATTCTGAGGTACCTAAAGGGTACAGTTGATTATGGGATCAAGTATGGGGTGAATCAAAAGATTAACCTTGAAGGTTATGTGGATTTAGATTGGGTAGATAGTTCCATTGATAGGAAGAGTGATTCGGGGTGTTGCTTCAGTGTGGGATCAGGTGTAATCTCTTGGTTTAGCAGGAAGCAATCCTACATGGCACTAAGTACAACCGAAGCAGAGTATGTCAGCTTGTTCGGCTAGTTGTGAGGAAATGTGGTTGAGGAAGATACTATCTAATTTGTTTGATCTCCAATTGTATGCTACTTGTATATATTGCGACAACGAGAAATGTGTGAAGTTTTCAAAGAACTCGGTGTTCCATGACAAGTCAAAGCATATCGAGATAAAATATCACTATATCATGGATATGGTGTAGAGAGGAGTAGTGAAGCTCCAGTATGTTGCGACGGATGAGCATATAGATGATGTGTTGACCAAGCCATTAGCCAGAGTGAAGTTTGAGTACTTTAGGGAGAAGCTTGGTGTTATCCAAATTGAGGTTCCCTCTAAGGGGAACTAATGAGTCTGTGTGCATTTCTGACATGGTGGTAGGATTGGTTCCTCCCATGGTCAGATGTAAGTGCAAATCCCTTCTGACATGGTGGTAGGATTGGTTCCTCAAATGTAAGTGCAGAGCCCTTTTGACATGGTGGTATGATTGGTTCCTCCCAAGGTCAGATATAAGTGTAGATCCCTTTTGACATGGTGGTAGGATTGGTTCCTCCCATGGCCATATGTAAGTGCAGAGCCTTTCTGACATGGATGCTGGATGTGTTCCTCCCATGGTCAGATATAAGTGATGATCCTTTCTGACATGGATGATGGATGTGTTCCTCCCATGGTAAGATATAAGTACTGATCCTTTCTGACATAGATGTTGGATGTGTTCCTCCCATGGTCAGATATAAGTGTTGATCCTTTCTGACATGGATGTTGGATGTGTTCCTCCCATGGTCAGATATAAGTGTTGAGCCTTTCTGACATGGATGTTGGATGTGTTCCTCCCATGGTAAAATATAAGTGTTGAGCCTTTCTGACATGGATGTTGGATATGTTCCTCCCATGGTAGGATGTAAGTGTTGAGCCTTTCCTACATGGTGGCAAGTCAGGCCTCTCATGGTCGGATGTAAGTGTTGAGCCTTTCCGATATGGTAGTAGGTTGGGCCTCCCATGGTCGGATGTAAGTGTTGAGCCTTTCTGACATGGTGGCAGGTTGGGCCTCCCATGGTCAGATGTGAGTTCTGGGCCTTTCTGACATGGATGTTGGATGTGTTCCTCCCATGGATGTGTTCCTCCCATGGTCAGATATAAGTGTTTGGGTGTTCCTTTCTAACATGGATGCTGGATATGTTCCTCCCATGGTAAGATATAAGTGTTAGGTGGACCTTTCTGACATGGATGTTGGATGTGTTCCTCCCATTGTCATATATAAGTACTGAAGAAGATGAAGACCTACACGGAGGCTAGGCCTGCAATTACCATGAAAAAGCGCTACCTCTGTAGAAATTCCTATGAAGAGTAGAATTGAGAGATAGCTTCATTTGATCGGGATAGCGAGAGAAATGATGATGATCCAATGACAATCAAGCTTTGATGATGATCTAGTGATGATCCAGATTTGATGATGATCCAGTGACAAAGACATGTGCTGATGAATTGTGTTAAGAGAATACCTTCCTAGTTAAGAGGGACTGTTGATATATTTGTAACTTCGGAATGTATTCACTTGTATATTTCATATATTTTATTTCATTGGTCCCCAATGTTCCTATTGGGAGAATCATTAATGTAATCAAGTCATGTAAATTCATAGAGATTAACCCTCCTTTTTGGTCAGGAGGCAAAGTCCCCACAGTTGTGGCGTACTAGGGTTATTAGACTCTCCTAGAGAAGTTGGCCCTGGTAAGTAATTGTCAAGTTGAAAACTAGTATAAATAGAGACTGATCCTCTCTATTTGTAACACACACACACTCAACTGTGTGCATGAGTGAGAGAATGAGAGCTAGCACAAGTGAGAGAGACATCAACTGTCAAAGATCATCTTTGTGTTTTTGGGTTTTACTTTTGCTACTAGTGCTTATTCTATATCTGAGGAAGTTGTGGGGTTTTCTCCTTTATGGTTTCCCCGAGGAAAATTATTTGTGTCTCTTGTCTCTTGTTATTATTGCAGTGCATGTTATTCTCTTAGATAAAATTCTAGATCATATTGATTAAATGATAAAAAACTAACATAGGGCCTAGAAATAAGGCTTAGTCACCCTTTACATACTGCATGTCCATACAACCAAGGAAAGAGGCAAAAACTCAATGGGAAAATCCTCCCTTAAACATGGACAGAAAACAAAATTTTGGAAATCTTGTTATCAATCATACTTCACCACATGCTCAGCAATCCCCAACAGTGATTTGATATAACTGAAGGCCTTCTCATAGAATACTTTAGTGAAGATATCTGCTACTTTCTTTTAAGATGCGTAGTAGAGTAGAGAAATGGTACCATCATGCAGAAGCTCCCTGATATAGTGCATATGGATCTGTTATAGATGATTTTACCACACATGGTAAATCACACTTTTATGGCCTTCCCTGTCCCTATGTAGACTCCTTAGACCCCATGGACCTTTTTTGTTCCTTTGATGTTTCCTAGATCATCCTTAAAAACATGCAAAAATAGTCATACACGACTTTTAAACCCTTTCTCGTGTATATACGCTAGTTTGACCCCTAAAACCATGTACATTGGGATGTGTGCAAAAGGCCAAATTCTTTTGGATTTTTCCTTGATGTGGATCCGACTCACTTGTCTCCTGGCCTTCCCTATGCCTTGAGATTGTTGATGTAATTGTAACTTTGGAATGTATTCACTTGTATTTCTTATCTATTGTAACCCGATGTTCATTCTGGGATGTATTGTAATGTATTTGAGTAATGTCATACCCTGATGTTTATTCCGGGAAGTTTCTATAATGAGAAAGTCATGTCAAGTCAGTGTGGGTAACCCTCCTATTGGTCAAGGGTTAAAGTCCTCATTGTTGTGGGGCCCTTGGATTATTAGACTATCCTAGTGAAGTTGACCCTAGGTGAGTTGTTGTAAGTCAGGGCAATAGTCCTCACCATTGTGTTACCCTCCTATTGGTCAGAGGAGGCAAAGTTCCCACAAGTGGTGGGGCACTACGGTTATTAGACACTCCTAGAGATGTCGGCTCTAGTAAGTAATTGTTAAGTGAGGTCGACATGTTGGAGTGCACTTCAAGTGAACAAAAGAATATAAATATAGAGTGATCCCCTCTATTTATCTCACTTGCAACACTCACACTCACTCATTGGGGCACATGAGTGAGAGAGGAGAAGCTTTCTCAGTGAGAGAGAGAAAGACTGCTGCTATTGGGAGATCACTTACTGTTTTGGGGATTTTACTGTCTTGGTGGTGATTCTATCTCTGAGGAAGTTACAGGGTTTTCTACTTTACGATTTCCCCAAGGAAAATTCTTTGTGTCTCTTGTATCCTATGTTGTGCTCATCTTTTATTGTTGTGCTTGTTATTCTCTCAG
The DNA here is from genome assembly GCA_001517045.1 of Pseudotsuga menziesii. Classification (NCBI taxonomy): domain Eukaryota; kingdom Viridiplantae; phylum Streptophyta; class Pinopsida; order Pinales; family Pinaceae; genus Pseudotsuga; species Pseudotsuga menziesii. The sequence goes on from LPNX010648205.1 coordinate 261,538, forward strand.
TTAAAAGATCCTAAGATCATAATGCTAGCTTAATGTTGAAAAACTAACATGGAATCAAAGCTAACCTGAGAATAAGACATTATGTAGCTATAGAAGCTAGGGATTATTACTTTTTGGGTCTCTCTCCATAATCCATCAGAAAAATTATGCTAGGCTGACTCTCCATTGAAGGGCGCATCTTTCTATCGAAGCGGAATTCGATTCCAAGCATTTTCAGTTTTCGATGTGGAAATTAGGGATTTCTACAGAAAAGGAATTTTTGAGTGATCCCAGCATAGCATTTTTATCCTCATCAAAACCTAAGTTTAGAGACTAGGATCAATAAATTTGGTTGGGTGAAACTCCGGGAAGTCAATCCCTAGTTTGACCCCGAGCTAGAAAAACCCTAAATACTAAAAGTGCTAAGTTTTGGTAAATTCGCTATATCTCGATATTGGTGAAGTCTCCGGAGCTGAAAATTGTAGGGGCCAAAGATAACATCTTGATGAAAACTGTATCTAACATTCATCCCCAGATTCACTCTATTGTGGGCGATATGATTTCTCCAAGTTAGGGTTCCAACCTCTTTTAGAATTCATCCCTAAACATGACACCTGGGGAGAATTGCTACAGCTTGGACTACAGATGTCCAAATGGAATTCCTGAAGCTTTTACAAAAATGGAACAGAATTTACTTTTGGTGATCCAAATATTAGACTCAGAAAATGAACCAGTCGCATGTGGCATGCCATACAACATCATTGCTCTGAATAGACCTATAACAGGTCACCTTGGGAAAAAGATCCTAAATCCCAAATGGTAAAACCAATTCTGATGAAAGCTATGGTGTTGGATCATGGAAATGCTAGGTTACCTCAGTAAAAAAGTTCATAGATAGAGGAGAAGTTCATTCAGATATATCACAGAAATAGTAACAGGAATTTCTGCAAAAGAAATTGGAAAACTAGGGCTTCCTGTTCCGGGAGCTTCCCTCCACTATTTTCATAAAAGGAGTACATTGGACAACTCCATTTGAAGAGATCTATATGTCTATCCAATTAGATATAAAATATTTCAAGTTTTTAAAATTAGGGTTTCTGTGACAAACCCTAGACCAGCCAGCTCCGAAACCAAGATAGACACCTCAAAATGGTAAGATATAATATTTTGCTATTTACATTTGAGGTTCTCATTTCAAATTCATATATCACATCAGCTTGATGATAAGCTTGGTGAAGTTGACACATTCCAAGCATGGAAGTTTATGATCTCTCTAAAGAAAATGAATTGGACACCTACATGAGTAAAGAAATTCCAGTTCCAGAGGGAGATGAGGTTAGAAGCCTTACATAAGAATAACTTGGTCAAGGCCAAGAAGATCATGGTTGATTCAGTCATGGATCAACTTGTACTACAAGTGTCTTCCCTAAAGAAACCGAAGATGTTAGATTCCTTAACCAAGATATTTGAAGGGAAGAGCATACATTAGAAGATGACCTTAAGAAACCAGTTGAAGAATGTGAAGATCCAGAATGCAGAGACCATGCAGTCATAAGGGTCTCTCAAATCAAAGAACAACTTGAAGTGGTAAAAGAAGAAGTGAAGAATGCAGAAGTGGTGATGGCCACCTTGAATGGCCTCCCAGCATCATGGGATTCATTCATTCGAGGAATGTGTGCCAGAAGGAATTGATTATTTTCAGCAGACTTTGGGAAGAAGAAGCTCGACTCATAAGAAGAGAAGAGAAGATGGGAGCAACTGAAGAACAAGCTCTCACCATCAAAATAAGATCCCTCAAGCGATGAGGAATATGAAGGAATCGATTCTTGAAGAACCTCTTATCCATATTGAGAGATCGGATAAGAAACAATGAATTCATGAATGAAGAAGATGATGAAGCAGAAGGATCAAGAAGGATTCTAGCCACGAAACAAATAAAGATAAGAAAGATCGCATACATAATCACCTACAAGCAAAGAAGGATAAAACTTGTTCCGAAGAACAAGTGACGACAATTCAAGATGAAGAATAATATGATGAATGCAGTGACATCATTGATGCAGAACCTTCTAGCTATGAAAAAGTAACCAAGGAGAAAGTGAAGACCAGTTCAAGAAGAATGATGTCTAGGATGCAGTATTGACACATGAAGAGAAGTTCGTATTTCCATCATCCAGTAGATGGAAACATTGTGGGATACAAAGAAAGATTCGTAGCACAAGTCTTCTCACAAAAAGAAGGCATAGACTACGAAGAAACATTTGCAGCCACTGGAAGTGAAGTCACATAACATGCATAATCATGTGTGCAAATGAAAGAAGGCCTTGTACGAGTTCAGAATACACCCATGGGATAACACATAAATGATGAGCTTGATGAATATCTGAACCTTTGCTACCAGGTTGATTAAGGATGACAAGCTCACAGATGGATGTGAGAAGAACTTTTGAAAAAGTTCAAAATAGAGGATCTCGGTATCCAATGATCCTAGATGGATACTACTTGTCACTCCAGTACAGAATGTTTCAGTGCATAGAGTACAGAAGACAGAGGGAGTATGATGCTCTGCTTCAGAGGGAGTGACTACAGAAGATCCTGAGGCTCAACATGGTATGGCAGGATGCATATATTACTGATGACTCTAGGCATTACTGAGAGTAAAGCGGATTCCAATATTTTGCTTCAAGGTTGAAGACGGAAGACTAGTGATGCTCCTGTTATGTGTCGATGCACTATTGTTCTAGGAATGGAGGTGTGGACAAGGGAAGTATGTAATATAGATACTGAATAGGTTCAGGATGATGTACTGCATGACCACACCTATGGCATCGAACCTGAAGCTGTTAAGTGATGCTTCATCAGAGACGGTTGATGCTACGATGTATCATCAGATGATTGGGTCCTTGATGTACCTAACGAACACAAGACCAGATATTTTCTTTGCTGTGAACACCATGAGCCAGTTCCTGACAGATCTGAGACATGTTCACTTGATTCTTGGAAAGCATATTCTGAGGTACCTAAAAGGTATAGTTGATTATGGGATCAAGTACGATTCGAATCAAAAGATTAACCTGGAAGGTTATGTTAATTTAGATTGGGCAGGCAGTGCCATTGACAGGAATAGTACTTGAGGGTGTTGCTTCAGTATGGGATTAGGTGTGATCTCTTGGTTTAGCAGGAAGCAATCATGTGTGGCACTGAGTACAGCTGAAGCAGAGTATGTCACAGCTTGTTCAAATAGTTGCGAGGTAGTATGGTTGCGAAAGCTACTGTCTAATATATTTGATCTCCAGTTGGATGCTACTTGTATACATTGTGACAACCAGAGTTGCGTGAATTTGTTAGAGAATCCAGTGTTCCATGACAAGTCGAAGAATATCGAGATCAAGTATCACTATATCAGGGATATGGTGCAGAGGGGATCAGTGAATCTCCAGTACATTGCGATGGAGGAACAAATAGCCGATGTATTGATGAAACCATTGGCTAGGATGAAGTTTGAGTACTTCAGGGAGAAGCTTTGTGTTCTCCAGATCGAGGTTTCCTCCAAGGGAAAGTGATGAGTCCCAAAGCCATTCTAACGAGCAGATCAGATGTAAGGGCTGAGCCATTCTGTCATGGTGAGAGGATTCAGTTCCTTCCATGTCAGATATGAGTGCTGAGATCCATAGCCATTCTAACATGGTTAGAGGATTAGTTCCTTCCATGGTCAGATGTAAGGGCTGATCCATTCTGTCATGGTGAGAGGATTGGTTCCTTCCATGTCAGATATGAGTGCTGGCCATTCTGTCGAGTAGGATAGATGTAAGGGAAATTACCATTCTAGGAATGGAGGCACCTGGTTAGTTACCAAGAAGACTCAGTCTAGGACTGAGTAGCCATTCTGATGTGATAGAGGGATGTGTTCCCACTTGATCAGATGTAAGGGTTGAACCATTCTATCATGGCTAAAGGATTAAGTTCCTTCCATGTCAGATGTGAGTGTTGGCCATTCCAACGAGTAGGTCGGATGTAAGGGCAACTTCCATTCTCTAGGAGAATGGAGGAACCTGGTCAGTTACCAAGTAGCTCAGTCTAGGAGGACTGCGGGCCATTCTGATATGATTGCTGGGATGTGTTCCCTCATGATCAGATATGAGTGCATAGCCCTTCCATCAGTAATGGGATGTGTTCCCTCACTGGGTGGATGTAAGTTTAGAGCCATTATTCACATCATTTGTTGATCAGATGTACGTGCTAAGCCATTCTTCGCATCATGTGTTGATCAGATGTAAGTGTTGTGCCTTTCTTTGCATCATGTGTTGATCAGATGTAAGTGCAGTGCCATTCTTCGCATCATGTGTTGATCAAATGTAAGTGCAGTATCTATCTTCACATCATGTGTTGATCAGATAGAGATGTTGAATCCTTTCTTTGATCATGTGTTGATCAGATGTAAGTGTTGGGCCTTTTTGATATGATTATAGGATTAGTTCCTACATGATCAGATGTGAGTGTTGGGTGTGCCTTTCTAACGAGAAGGTCAGATGTAAGTGTTGGGTGTGCCATTCTTCGTATCATGTGTTGATCAGATGTAAGTGCAGTATCTATATTTGCATCATGTGTTGATCAAATAGAAATGATGAGCCATTCTTCGTATCATGTGTTGATCAGATATAAGTGTTGGAAAAGACCTACATGGAGGCTAGGCCTACAACCAGCATGAAAAAGGGCTAGCTCTGTAGAACTTCATGTGACGAGAAGAATCATGAGATAGCACCCATGTTGATCTAGATCGAGTGATGATCTAGATCCAGTGATGATGCCCAATAATGATCTAGATCCAGTGATGATCCAGATCCAGTGATGATGATCCAGTAGTGTTGATCCAGATCCAGTGATGATCCAGATCCAGTGATGATGCCCAATGATGATCTAGATCGAGTGATGATCTAGATTCATTGATGATGATCCAGATCTAGTGATGATCCAGATCCAGTGATGATGATCCAAATCCAAATGAAGATGACTTACAAATGAAGATGACTTGAAGATGATGAAGACCCGACGATGACTCAGATGATACAGAGAAGAAGACTTGTGCTGATAAATTGTGTCGAGAGAATACCTTCCTAGTTAAGAGGGAGTGTTGATGTAATTGTAACTTCAAAATGTGTTCACTTGTATTTCTTATCTATTATAACCCGATGTTCATTCTGGGATGTAATTTTATGTATTTGAGTCATGTCATACCCTAATGTTTATTCTGGGAAGTTTCTATAATGAGAAATTCATGTCAAGTCATTGTGGGTTGTTAGAATAATCAACCCATAGTTTACTACCTTAGACATTAATTTAATTATTTTTGTCTTATTTGCCTAGTTCATGTGTCCCACCTTATGCAAGTTGTCAATTACCTATCCATAGTGGTCCAACTTGCCTTATTTGACCCATGTAGCGCTTGGGAAACCTCAAGGAATCAATTCTGCTTTATTCCTAGTCTCCTAGGTTCCCTTCTGCTTTTTCTACTTTATTGCTTGCTTTTTCAGTGTTTTAAGGCAAATGGGAAAGCTAGACTATGTGAGGTGAACTAGTTTTTTTCCCTCTTCATCCTCCACTCTTTTCTCCTTGGAAAAGCAGGTATGAGTTTTCATTCCATCACTCTTTAGCTTGCCTAAGCCATTTTGCTAATTCGTGAGCTCCATGCCAGATTTGGGATCAACTTTTTACACCTATGGGGGATTTGCTTAATTTTAATAAGCCTGCTTTATGCTAGATTTGAATTGCTCCTCATGCATTCGAATCCCTGATGTATGTTATTTATTCAGCAACCTATTATGTTACAGGGTTGGCTATTGTACACTGAGTTAATACAGTTTAGTGTTCAGCTCCAATTTCAGTCTCTTTTGTGAGTGATTTTGCATGATCAATTGTTAATTGTTGTGAGTAAAATTAATCTATCACTGGGTTCAATTTCCACATGGGTAACCCTCCTATTGGTCAAGGGTTAAATTCCTCATATTTGTGGGGCCCTTGGGTTATTAGACTATCTTAGTGAAGTCGACCCTAGGTGAGTCATTGTAAGTCGGGGCAATAGTCTCCACCATTGTGTTACCCTCCTATTGGTTGGAGGAGGAAAAGTCCCCACAGGTGGTGGGGCACTAGGGTTATTAGACACTCCTAGAGATGTCAGCTCTAGTAAGTAATTGTTAAGTGAGGCCGACATGTTACAGTGCACTTCAAGTGAACGAAAGAATATAAATAGAGAGTGAGCCTCTCTATTTATCTCACTTGCAACACTCACATTCACTCATTGGAGCGCATGAGTGAGAGAGGAGAAGCTCTCTCAGTGAGAGAGAGAGAGAGAGAGAGAGACTGCTAATGTTGGGAGATCACTTACTGTTTTGGGGATTTTATTGTCTTGGTGTTGATTCTATCTTTGAGGAAGTTGCGGGGTTTTCTCCTTTATGGTTTCCCTAAGGAAAAATCTTTGTGTCTCTTGTATCCTATGTTGTGCTCATCATTTATTGTTGTGCTTGTTATTCTCTTAGTTAAAAGATCCTAAGATCATAATGCTAGCTTAATGTTGAAAAACTAACAGAGATCGCTCGGATTCGCCCTTTCATTACCCCATTGATGAGCTATATAAGGAACCCTTTGGATACATTGAAGGCATATGAGGAATTGAGAGCAAGAGAACTATAGTCCATTGTTTCCGGAACTTGTGCTTGAGTCTGCATCCCCTTTGTACCTTGGAGCACTTTTGTGTTCTTCCCAAGCTTATCTTTTGCTTATGAGCTTACTATCGAGAGATGGAGGATTGAAGTGGTGGAGGCCCAAGTGAGGGACTCGGTTTCTCCGATTCGCAGACGTGCCGACAGAGGTTGTATTCATTGTAATATCTGATTTTATATCAATAGAAATATCTTTTCCTGTCCAATAATGTGTGTTTGAATGAATATTTTATCCATGGATGATTTCAAATGTTTATATGTTATTAAGTATATATGCTAGAGTAGAGCTAACACAATTATATATAGTATGCTTGTCTTGTTTATTGAATGTTGAGGAAGCAATTCATCAATTCAAGATGAAGTTCGAAAGCTCAACGGGGATCTACACCAACCGTCCAAAATAAGGTACGAATAGAGATCCTTTAGTGTTAGTTGTTTGGTTTCTCTTGAATATAGGAAGGGATTGATTTATGGAGTTAAGCTATCTGTTGTGGTACCCCAAGCCATAGGAATTTCTCTCCATAATATAATTGCTGACTCCGCTGGGGAGTTCCTAGTAGTTGTCCTTTGGGGGTTTTTATCGGCATTCAATGTTCTTGAATTGCTCTTATTTCTCTGTTTCTCTGTCGGGTATGGGGGCATGTTTTCCTGGTAGTGTCTGAATTGGTGTGAATTTTGTCTTAGTTCATTTGTTTGCCTTTATTTTTATACATTTCTCTTCCTGTACGTGAGTTTTTTACTCATAGTCGCGTATACACGCGGGTTTGACTAATATATTCGTGTACATATGTGGGTTTACTGCAAATAGTCGCGTATGCCCTTAGTTTTTCCTTCTAGAGGAAGATTGATTATTGCTGGGTGAATTTTGATGATTGTTGAGTCTCCTTTGATACTGCGAGAGTCCGTATACACCTCTGTTTCTAACCAGAGACACTTTTTTTAGGGTATATTTTTTTTTAAGAAGGTTCTTGTCATTGCATTTTCGACGTTTTTTGTTTTGGGATTAGTGAATTAGATTTCTCTTACCTTAGTACTATGTGTGAGTGTTGTTTGATGGTGCTTTTCAAGTATGGGGATAGTAGAATCATTCTTTTGCGTTGGCATCTCAATTTTATTCAAAAAATCCAAAATATTTGTTTTTTTGCATCATTATGCATTGCACTTTGCATTTCGCATGGTACTTGCACTAGATTTCCTTAGAGTATTAGTTAGGACTTCATATAGGAATGGTTGCATTTGTCATTTGAAGAAAAATTTTGCATTTCACGTAGCAGCATGCCCTGTTTTTCATTCGACACAATGCATTTGCATTGATTGTTAGGTGTGCATTTTACTTCATGTTGCATCATAACACCATTGGTTGCATGGCTATCTACCTCTTTTGACTAATAAATCCAAATAAAATAAATGCTTAATTAAAATGGATTACACTATTTTCTTTGATAGGGTACACCAACAAGCTTAGGTTTTAGGGTCTTGGAATAGTTCATTGTGAGTAAATTCTCCAAGACCACTAAACAACAACATGTATGTGTCTGTCCAAGTGAGAGTGTGAAATTCCTTGGTATAATTAGTGTTTCTTAGGATCCTCCTCTCAAAAGGGAGCTAAGAACAAGGTAGTGTGAGCGGTTATTGAATGGGATGACCCCTGGTCATAACTGAGTAGCACCGGAGATATTTCCAGGTTTGTATTCATATCTGGGGACTCTTTCGAGCGTTTTGGGCCTTGCTACCCTACCATACGATCAATCCCACCTGTGACTATCTGCTTGAGCATTGATTATATTGAGGTGTCCTTAGTTGCCTAACCTAGGTTATCGAGGGGGTATTTTGCAGGGGTTATTCTGCGGGTGTCCCGGCCAGGTTGTGGTCGGACAGCACAGTCGCTTTACGCATTGAAACTTAGGGAGACAATAATTGGTTATGAACCTCTGCTTATTATTTATGGGAGTCTCAAGCCTCTCCTAGGTGAGACATACCTGCTTCATTCGGGAGCTCACATATCCTGCCCTTGTTTGCTTGTGGTTGGCTTTAGATTTTATTGGCGTATGCTCTCTGCACGTTAGCTTGCCTAGGGTTTGCGTAATTTAGAGATTCTTTTTCATTTTTTGAGTTGTTGTGGATACAGGTGCGGATCCTCGCCATTCTCGTCATTTAGTAGGACTTCCGCCTTCTACATATCCTCCTCCTTGTTGATGTATTTGTAACTTCAGAATGTATTCATCTATGTATCTTATGCATTGTAACCCGATGTTTATTTCGGGATGTATCTATAATTTAATTGAGTCATGTTGTCACCCCAATGTTTCGATCAGGAGGATCAATAATGTAAACAAGTCATGTCAAGTCATTTTGGGTAACCCTCCGATTGTCTAAAGGTTAAAGTCCCCGCAGTTCCGGAGCACTAGGGTTATTAGACTCTCCTAGTAGAGGTTGGCCCTGGTAGGGTTTTAGTCATGTCGGGATTAGTATAAATAGAGAACTAAAGTCTCTATTTATCACACAACTCATACACACTCAAGTGTAGCACATAGTTGAGGAAGGAGAAGAAACTGGGGCTAGATAAGAAGAAGTTTACTGCTGTTGGGAGATCACTTACTGTTTTGGGCTTTTACTGTTTTGGCGTTGATTCTATCTCTGAGGAAGTTGCGGGGTTTTCTCCATTTATGGTTTCCTAAAGGAAAAACACTGTGTTCATTGTCTCTTGTGTTTGATTGATGTACTTATTATTCTCTCAGTTAAAGATCCTAATAATGCTAGCTTAATGTTGAAAAACTAACATGGTATCAGAGCTAACCTAAGAAGAAGACACTGTGCAGCTATGGGAACTAGGGTTTCCTAGTTTGTGGATATTCCTCCATATATTTTCAATGAAAGTAAGGTGGAATAACTCTCCTCCTTAGGGCACATCTTTCTATCAAAGAAGAATCCAATTCTGAGGTTTTCCAGTTTTGGACCCTACAGTGCTGCCAAAAATTAGGGCTTTTCACGGAAGAGGAATTTTTTAGTGAGCCCAGGCCTGGATTGATATCCTCCCCAAAATTGAAGTTAGGGACAAATTTCAAGGAATTTGGGTGGACAGATATCTGGAAAATCAAAACCCTAATTTGCTCATGTTCCAATACTACGGGATTTCAACTCCAAATCCAAATCTGACATCTTGACCTGGTAAGATCTAATATTTTGTATTTCCATTTGAGGTTCTCAGTTTAAGATGTCTCGTCATACCAAGATTGATGAAAATCTTGGGGGAGCTGATAACTTCCAAGCCTGGAAGTATAGGATCTCCCTGGTCTTGGAAGAGAATGAATTAGACTCCTACATCCATGAGCAGGTTCTAGTTCCAGAGGGAGATGAGGCAAAGGCCTTACATAAGAAGAAGATGGTTATGGCAAAGAGGATCATTGCTGATTCTATAAAGGATCAGCTTATACCTCAGGTGTCCTCTCTCAAGACACCTAAAGCTATGTTTGATGCCCTAACCAAATTGTTTGAAGGGAAGAACATAAACCGGAAGATGAATCTGAGGAATCAACTGAAGAATGTGAAGATTCAGAATGCAGAGACCATCCAGTATTACTTCACAAGGGTTCATCAGATCAAGGAACAATTAGAATTTGTATATGAAGAAGTGGAGAATGCAGAGATTGTGATGACAACACTGAATGGCATTCCTAGGTCATGGGATTCTTTCATCCAAGGAATCTATGCCAGAAAGAAGTTAGTCAAATTCAGCAGACTATGGGAAGAATGTTCTCAAGAAGAAGCATTGATAGCATCTCGAGAAGAGAAGATGGGAATTGAATACCAAGCTCTCACATTTCACTCCAAGAAAGGCAGAAGAAGATCTCATTGATCCAAAGGTAAGGATCCTCATCATAGAGATAACACTAGAAGGGACCTATCAAAATTGAGATGTTACACATGTGATGAAAGAGGACACTTTGCAAAATACTGTCCTAATAACAAGGGTCACTCTCATAAGAAGAAGGGGAACAAAAGAAGACATCATGCTCATGCTGCAGAGGATGATGAACCCTCCAAGAAAAGAACCAGATATGAAAGTGAAGATTCTTCAAGCGAGGATGAATATGTTCTGATCTCTGCTCTTACAGGTAACATTACTCATGGAAGAGATGATTGGCTTATAGACAGTGGGGCTTCCAAACATATGACTAGATTCAAGCAATCCTTTGTGAGACTATGAAAGCATGAATCACCTCACAAGGTGAAGCTAGGAGATGACTACCAACATCCAAGGTAGTGGGGAATATTCATATAAATTAGACTCTGGAAAGTCTCTAACAATGAAGGAAGTATTGTTTGTGCTGGGACTCAAGAAGAACCTTCTCTCCATATTAGCATTGGATGCAAAAGGAATGAGGGTTGCATTCATAGCTGGTCAAGTCATCATGTGCCCAAGAGGAAATACTATCGATGATGTGGTGGTGATTCGAGAACAAGAAGGAGGTTTGTACAAATTGAAGGGCCATCCAGAACAAGCATTGGTCCATGACATAGTAGAGCCAAGTGAACTTTGGCATAGAAGGCTTGCACATGTGAATTACAGAGCACTACCTATTGCAAGCAAAGATGTTGAAGGTATTCCAGAATTCCAAGCAAAACATGATGGGGTCTGTAAGGGATGTGTGAAAGGAAATAATACAAAGAAGACATTTCCCAGCAGTGAAAGCAAAGCCAAAGGAATCCTAGAAATCATCCACTCTGATGTATACGATCCTATGTCATCAAACTCACTAAGAGGGTATGCATATTATGTTTCTTTTATTGATGATTTTTCTAGGAAGACATGGGTTTACTTCATGAAGAACAAAGACAAAGTATTCAACAAATTCAAGGAATTCAAAACCTTGATCGAGAACCACACTGAAAGGAAGATCAAGACTTTTTGATCAGATAATGGCGATGAATTCAAAGAGCTATGCAAAGAATCAGGGATTAAGAGGGAGTTTTCCTCTATTATGGGATTGTAGAATGGAAGAACAGAACTATCATGGAAGCTGCAAGATCCATGCTTCATGATCAAGATCTTCCTATGCATCTTTGGGCTAAAGCTTCCAGAACAGCGGTGTATGTACAGAACCATACTCCACATAGAGTACTCAAGAACAAGACTCCTGAAGAAGTCTTCTCTGAAAAGAAACTAGAAGTCAGCCATCTCAGAATATTCAGTTGTCCTGTGTACATACACATTCCAAAGGAGAAAAGGACAAAATTATATCCTTCAAGAAAGAAGGGTATATTTGTGGGATAATTTGAAAGCTCGAAGGCTTATAGAATCTATTTCCTAGGATACAAGAATATTGACATCAGCAGGGATGTGACATTTTATGAAGACAAAACTTAGAACAAATCCAAAAAGATACCTGCTGAAGAACCTGAAGAAGCAAAAGCACCTAGAATTCATGATACAACCACGAACAAAGAAACTCAAGAAGAAGATCAAGAATTTGAAGAACCACAAAGACCTATAGATCCACCTCTGGAGAAGAATCCTCATAAGAGGAAACCTCCTTGGGTATAAGAACTTATCCAAGGTGCGGAAAGATATGGGGCTCCAAAAGAGAGTCACAGAGAAAGAAAGAGGACCAGATCCTACTCTGGGTATGTAGCTTTACTATGTGATTTCATTGATAAAGAACCTTCCAGTTATGAAGAAGCAGCAGAACAGAAAGAATGGAAGGATGCTATGATCAAAGAATATCAATCATGAAGAATGATGTTTGGGATGTTGTCCCAAGACCAGAAGGTAAGTCAGTTGTATCTTCCAAATGGATCTACAAGATCAAGCATGCTGCAGAGGGTAGCATTGAAAAGTATAAGGCAAGATTTGTGGCTCGGGGTTTCTCTCAGAAAGAAGGAAGAGACTATGAAGAAACATTTGCACTTGTAGCTAGATACACTTCTATCAGATCAGTACTTGCTCTAGCTGCAGTGATGAAATGGAAGATACACCAGATGGATGTCAAGACTGCTTTCTTGAATGGTGTAGTAGAAGAGGAAGTGTATGTAGAAAAAACACTCGGTTTTGAGACACATGATAGAGAGTCTCATGTATGCAGATTGAAGAAATCCCTATATGGTTTGAAACAGGCACCCAGGACCTGGTACGACAGAATTCACAGCTTTCTATCCAGTTTGAACTTTACCAAGAGTAAATCAGATTCCAACCTTTACTACAAGGTTGAATATGGAAACCCAGTGATGCTTCTACTATATGTAGATGATATATTTGTGATAGGTACAGATGGGTTGATTATTGATATAAAGAGAAATCTTGCTGCTGAGTTCAAAATGAAGGACTTGTGTATGATGCATTACTTTCTAGGTATGGAGGTGTGGCAGAGTGCAGATGGAATATTCCTTAGACAAGGGAAGTATGCAGTAGAGATCCTAAAGAGGTTTGGGATGATGGACTGCAAGGCTATGGCCACACCTATAGCATCAAACCTGAAGCTATTGAACGATCCTTCATTAGAGTCAGTTGATTCTACGATGTATCGTCAGATGATTGCGTCATTGATGTACCTGACGAATACGAGACCAGATATTTGCTTTGTTGTGAACACCTTGAGCCAATTCCTGACATATCCAAATATGTTCACTTGATTGCTGCAAATCATATTCTGAGGTACCTGAAGGGTACAGTTGATTATGGGCTCAAGTACGATGCGAATCAAAATATTAACCTAGAGGGTTATGTTGATTCAGATTGGGTAGGCAGTGCCATCGATAGGAAGAGCACTTCAGGGTGTTGCTTCAGTATGGGATCAGGTGTGATCTCTTGGTTTAGCAGGAAGCAATACTGTGTGGCACTAAGTACAGCTGAAGCAGAGTATGTCACAGCTTGTTCATCTAGTTGTGAGGCAATATGGCTATGGAAGCTACTGTTTGATATATTTGATCTCCAGTTGGATGCTACTTGCATACATTGTGACAACCAAAGTTGCGTGAAGTTGTTATAGAATCCAATGTTCCATGACAAGTCAAAGCATATCGAGATCAAGTATCACTATATCAGGGATATGGTGCAGAGGGGAGCATTGAAGCTCCAGTATGTTGCGATGGAGGAACATATAGCTGATGTACTGATGAAGCCATTGGCTAGGTTGAATTTTTGAGTACTTCAAGGAGAAGCTTGGTGTTCTCCAGATCAAGGTTTCCTCTAAGAGAAAATAATGAGACCCATAGCCATTCTGACATAGTGAGAGGATTGGTTCCTTCCATGGTCAGGATCCATTCTGTCATGGTGAGAGGATTGATTCCTTCCATGTCAGATATGAGTGTTGGCCATTCTTTCAAGTAGGACAGATGTAAGGGAAACTGCCATTGTAGGAATGGAGGCACCTGGTCAGTTACCAGGAAAACTCAATCTAGGACTAAGAATCCATTTTGATGTGATATAGGGATGTCTTCCCACTTGATCAGATGTAAGGGCTGAACCATTCTGCCATGGTTAAAGGATTAAGTTCCTCCCATGTCAGATGTGAGTGTTGGCCATTCTGTCAAGTAGGACAAATGTAAGGGCAACTGTCATTCTCTAGGAGAAAGGAGGCACCTAGTCAGTTACCAGGTAGCTCATTCAAGGACTGGAGGCCATTCTGATATGATTGTTGGGATGTGTTCCCTCATGATCAGATATGAGTGCAAGCCCTTTCATCATTGTGGTAGGATGTGTTCCATCCTGGATGAATGTAAGTGCAGAGCCTTTCTTCGATCATGTGTTGATTAGATATAAGTGCTAAGCCTTTATTCAATCATGTGTTGATCAGATATAAGTGTTGTGCCTTTCTTCGATCATGTTTTGATCAGATGTAAGTGCGGTGCCTTTTTTCGAAAATGTGTTGATCAAACGTAAGTGCAATATCTATCTTCGATCATGTGTTGATCAGATAGAAATGTTGATCCTTTCTTCGATCATGTGTTGATCAGATGTAAGTGTTGGGCCTTTCTGATATGATTATAGGATTGGTTCCTACATGATCATATGTGAGTGTTGGGTGTGCCTTTCTGACAAGTAAGTCAGATGTAAGTGCTAGGCATGCCTTTCTTAGATCATGTGTTGATAAGATGTAAGTGCAGTATCTATCTTCGATCATGTGTTGATCAGATAGAAATGATGAGCCTTTATTCGATCATGTGTTGATGAGATATAAGTGATGAAGAAGACCTACATGGAGGCTAGGACTACAACCAGCATGAAAAAGGGTTGGCTCTGTAGAAATTCCTGTGATGAGAAGAATCATGAGATAGCACCCGTGATTTTTCAGATCCAGTGATGATGGCCAGTGATGATACAGATCCAGTGATGATCCAAATCCAGTGATGATGATCTAGCAGTGATGATTCAGATCCAGTGATGATGCCCAGTGATGATCCAGATCAAGCGATGATCCAAATCCAGTGATGATGTCCCATGATGATCCAGATCAAGAGATGATCCAGATCTGAAGATGAAGATGACTTGAAGATGATGACTTAAAGACTCAGAATACTTAATATGTAGATGACGAGATGATCCAGCTGATACAGAGAAGAAGACCAGTACTCAAAATTGTGTCGAAAGAATACCTTCCTAGTTAAGAGGGAGTGTTGATGTAATTGTAACTTTGAAATGTATTCATCTATGTATCTTATGTATTGTAACCCGATGTTTATTCCAGGATGTATCTATAATGTAATTGAGTCATGTTGTCATGCCCCAATGTTCCAATTAGGAGGATCAATAATGTAAACAAGTCATGTCAAGTCATTGTGGGTAACCCTCTGATTGTCTAAAGGTTAAAGTCCTCGCAGTTCTGGGGCACTAGGGTTATTGGACTCTCCTAGTAGAGGTCGGCCTTGGTAGGGTTTTAGTCATGTTGGGATTAGTATAAATAGAGAACTAAAGTCTCTATTTATCACACAACTCATACACACTCAAGTGGAGCGCATAGTTGAGGAAGGAGAAGACACTAGGGATAGATAAGAAGAAGGTTACTGCTGTCGGGAGATCACTTACTGTTTTGGGATTTTACTGTTTTGGTGCCAATTTTATCTCTAAGGAAGTTGCGAGGTTTTCTCCATTTATGGTTTCCCCGAGAGGAAACACTATGTTCATTGTCTCTTGTGTTTGATTGTTGTACTTGTTATTCTCTCAGTTAAAGATCCTAATAATGCTAGCTTAATGTTGAAAAACTAACACTCCTTTGGGAGAGAGAAGCAGACGGTCCAGGCGGACTCATACCCACATTGATTCACACACGATGGGAGATCACAAAGATGGTATTCCTGAGCTGTCTTCTCCACTTCACGTGGACGACAAAAAGTTTACTCCTTCATTTGATCCTTCACTGGATGTGGTTGTACATTCTGAGTTTGATCCTTCACTGGATGCGATTGTACATTCTGATTTTGATCCTTCACATGAAAGAGATACTCACTCTAGCTATGATCCCTCAATCACAGGTCACTGGTATGGGATGTCGGGCGACGAGACTCACCATGAACATTAGAGGAAATTTGGGGTCTAAAATGGGCCTTATAAGAAAACGTGCAAACAATAAATTTTGTGAGTTCGAATTCAAGAACCAATAGAATTTCAATAAAATGAGTCAACCATAATGGTTGAATTGACATATTTGTCATAAAAGAAAACTACTTTTTTTGTTCGTATTTTCAACATATATCCCTGTATTTTTACTCAAATTCCGAGCGGGAGAGCTCATTGGATACAGAATTTAATTCCGCATCCAACGAGTACCCACACTGCATACTTTTGACAGACCCCTCTACCCCAAAAACAAGAAATACCTAAAAAAACATGATGATGACATCATCATCACATTTTTCAAGTATTTATTGTTTTTGGGGTAGCGAGGTCTGTCAAAAGTATCCAATGTGGGTATTCATTGGATGTGGAATTAAATATCGCATCCAATGATCTCTCCCGCTCAAAATTTGAGTAAAAACACAGGGAGATATGTCGAAAATACGAACAAAAAAGTAGTTTTTTTCATTTTTCCTCCAAAATTAATAACTATTATTTTATTATTTTCCTTAGGAGGCCCATTTTAGACCTCAAATTTCCTCTAGTTATGGCATGTTTGGTAACCCTATACACGATACAACATTTTTTTTCTGAAATGGAATTTGATCCTAACACTATGCCTAGGGGCATTCCCATTTCTTTCCATGCGGAGAGATTCAGGAGCACAAGTCATATTACACCCTCCATCCCAACGGTGGAGGCCACATCTCACGTTCTTCCTAGACCTGGTGTTAGTAATCCTATTCGGATACCAAAACCAACACGAGTGACTATTGGTAATATCAAGTACATAGTTTCACATGTCCCTTCATCCTCTATTCCTTATTCTTCGAATGCTTTTCCTCCCCCTCATTCACGTGGTCCTTCGGGCCGAAACGTTGCTACGATTCATGTCTGTACTGCTGCTACTCACCCAATCGTGTCTTACACTCAAGTACCTCTTGCTATGTCAGGAGGTCGTATCCCTACTTCTAAAGGTCATGTTATTACTTCTTGAGCGTATATTCCTATTTACGGAGTGTCTCATGGGACATCTCATGGGATGTCTTATGGACCTTATTATAGACCACAATATGCACAAACTTATTCACCTTATGGGTACGAGTATCAACAACCCGCTTACTCTCTGAATTATGGCTTTGTAGCTCCACATAGTTAAGGTACACCATATTATGGTGCTTCCATGCCACCCTATACGGGTCAAACGAGAGGAGGATACTATGGCCATGGCCATGGTGGTTATGGTCATCAGTCCTATATGAATCAAAATTATCAAGGAGCACCTCTTAGACCTGCTCAACCTAGGATCCCTTTCCTCACAACGTTAAATTTGCCTGACTTGTCAAGACTAACGAACGATCCGGTATTTTATGACCCGGCTTGGCCAGCTGTCCCTAATAAGCTTCCCTCGGACATTCCCAAGTTTGAGGACAAACCAAGAGAATATCTGAGTGAACACATTACTACATTTCACCTATGGTGCTCTTCTAATTCCTTACATGAATATTTGATCCATTTAAGGCTATTTCAATGCACCCTCACCGGGCCTGCCACGAAATGGTACATAGAGCTACCTAGGGGGGCATTCGCTTTGTTCGATGACCTAGCTATGAATTTTCTCAACCACTTCCAACTACCGGTGCGTTACAATGTTGGTACTGAACTCTTGTCGAAATTCCAGAAAGATAAATCCATGCATATCTCAGACCATATCCAAGAGTGGCGTAGATGGAAGAGATTGATTAAAGCCTTCATACCGTCGGAGTTTCTCCTCGAGTGGTTCCTTAAATCGTCACCACCTTATATAGTGAAGGATGTTTCTACATCTGAAGTTTAGAACGAGAAACAAGCCATTTTTAGGGCACAGGAATTGGACTTGATTTATGCTCAATTCAGTTTGTTATATGAGATCATTCCTAATGCTCCACGTTCTATTTTCGACCCTAAGGTCAAACCTGGACCACATGTCGATGGCATTGTTGGTTGTATGAGTACCAAACCTGTGGATTTGGTCATGAAAAAGGTTAGTCAATTATCTATCAACCAATTTGCCTCGGAAAAAGCCTTGGCTTCATCTCAACCCACCCAAATGGTGAGTGTGCTTGCGGTACAATCGTCGAACCAGAAGGGTAAAAATAATCGTAAGGGTGGGAATAGGAATGAAAATGCCAACTCTAATGACAAGAATGGCTGAAATGCTAGGGGGGAAAATCAACCTAAATGTAAGGTTAAGTTTCCTTGCAAGTTATGCAAGGATGAACACCTCACTCACTTGTGCCCTCGAATAGAAGAAGCCTTGAGATTCATAGCGCAGGGCCCAGCTGTGCTAACCAACCCTTTACCTCATAATCAAAACATGAAATCAAGGACCCATGATCAGTCTAGTGAGGATCAAAATCCGTCGGAGGCTTGCAGTGGTCATGGTTGCATAAATATGGTCCATGCTACTAAGGTTGTGACTCATGCAAAGGACTATGGTTAGTCACAACCAGACCTTGGAAAGGAACCTGCTCCACCTGAGATCCTTTTGCGTATTGAAAAACCTGTGGATAAACCTTAAATTTCTCCTCGCATTCCTAAGGAAGTCATTAAGTGTTCGAGACACAATCCTAATGCTCGAGCCGCCCAAAACTATTATGTTGTCGAGGATTTGGGTCACACTCCTTGTGTGATGTCTGCACTCGAATTACTTCATAGTTGTCCTTCGCAAAGGAAAGCTTTTCTTTCTTCTCTTGGTGTTCATGATGATAATTCTTCCTCTATCATCAAATTTGAAACCGTGGGACTTCAGCCTTGCTTGCCTTACTATGTGTCTGTCTTGATTCATGTAGAATGTCTTAACATGACTGTCAAATGTACTGTGATTGACGAAGGCACTTCTGCTTCCGTAATGTCTTTGGCATGTTGGAAGGGTTTGGGTTCCCCTGAGTTGCCTAAATCTACTACCATGTTGACTACTTTTGATGGTAGATCATTTCGACCGCACGGCATTCTTCCTTCTCTTAAATTCTATTTGGGAGGGAAGACCATTGTGATAGAGGTTAAGGTGGTTGTGTATAGTATGCAAGCTGTAGCTTATTCTCTATTTCATATGGTATGATTTTTATTTAATGGGAAGATAGTTACGATTAATCAAACTTCATTCAAGAATTCGCTTGTTACTGCATCTTCGGGAGCTTCTATCCCGATTGTCCAGCACTCTCAGCCGACAACTGGGAGTGTGGGTGTTGGCATGTATCCATCCCTCATGGGAAGCTTTATTTGTGATGCACCCGTCCTTATGATAGGATCTAGTTCCGGTGAGGCTTCGTCATCTATAATATCGGTGTCTTTTCGCACAAACCATATGGAGGACCCTTGGATTCTTCCTACACCGAATACTTCATGTGAGCTCATCGAAACAGACATTCCGTTTCCTGCAACTATGATAGCATATCAAGCTAATCTTGGATATGTTATAGAGCCTAGTTCTTCCTCTTCATGGAAAGAGGAGGAGGACCCTTATGTACTGCCTGCATGGGCAATGCAGTCTTCTCACACACATGACTGCCTTGATAGTGTTTTTCCTTCAGATGAGGCTATTATTGAGGCTATGTCTGGGGTTGAGCCACCTTGGGAAGAGTTGCATCATAAATCTTATTTTCTTCCCGAGCTTGACTGTTTGGAGTGTGAAGACTATAGGGAGATTCTTAGTGAGAGAATTGGTAGTTCCATGGTTCCGTTAAGCTCTCCTAGTCCGATGGCTGATGGAAATATGGAAAATATATCTCCTACCATTCCTATCAATATCTCTCGCGATCCTGGCAAGGTTGAGAATGTCTATATTGGGGAAGAATGTTCCCATGCTGAGATTCAAGAGTATGCCAAGCTATTCCAAGAATTTTGTGATCTATTCTCTTGGTCATACAAGGAAATGCCAGGTATCGACCCTCACATTTTTTAGCATGAGATTAAAACTTATCCTAATGCTAAGCCTATTTGACAACGCTTGTGTGCGGTGAATCCTAGGAAAGCACCCGCAATTAAGAATGAGATAGAAAAACTGTTGAATGCCATTTTTATCTATCCCGTTCCCTTTACGGAGTGGGTTTCAAACCTCGTTCCGGTTGATAATAAGCAAGGAACGATCCTCCTATGCACTGATTTCCATGACTTGAATCGTGCCTATCCTAAAGATAATTTTCCCACACCATTTATCGATCAGATTTTGGATGAGTGTGCAAGAAGCGAGGTATTTTCTTTTATGGACACCTTTTTCAGATACAATCAGATGCAGATTAAACCCGAGGACAAACATGAGACTGCTTTCATTTGTCCTTGGGGTACCTTTTCATATTGAAATATTCCCTTCGGCCTTAAAAACGCCGAAGCCACTTTTCAGCGGGCTATGACCTTAATCTTCCATGATCTCAAATCGATTATTGAAGTATTTTTGGATGACGTTGCTACTCATTCTCACATGAGAATGTGTCATTCTTACCATTTGAGATTAGTGTTCGAAAGGTGCTGCCATTATTTGGTAAGGTTAAATCCTCACAAGTGCATCTTTTGTGTGAAATCTGGTCGCTTATTAGGGTTCATTGTCTCCAAGGAGGGTATAAGAGTCGACCCCTTAAAGGTTGAGGCAATACTTCAATTGTCTCCCCCGAAAAACATTAGACATCTTCAATGTTTGCAAGGCATGACAAACTTCCTACGGAGATTCCTCATGAATTTTGCCAATTTGACTAGAGGCTTTATGCGTCTTTTGAAGAAGGACACTACCTTTTGTTGGGATGAGCAAGCCCAGGAGTCCTTTGATGCACTTAAGCGAGCCCTAGCATCGGCCCCAGTGATTAGTCCACCCGACTATAGCCGTGACTTTCTATTTTATGTTGTCGCGTCTATGGAGAAGCTTGCCCTAGCTACCGTTCATGCGGTTCAAAGATTGAGACACTATATTCTCCTTCGCCATACCTTGGTGGTTTCCCATGTCAATCTGTTTCAATTCATTCTCACTAGAAGGATGATAGGGGTAAATTATAATAAGTGGATTGTCATCCTGTAAGAATTTGATCTCAAGTTTGTCTCAGCAAAATCGAAAAAATTGTTGATTTTTGCAGAGCTTATATCTGATTTCCTAAGCAAGGAGGAGGAGGAAACTTGTGAAGATACGTTTGTCGATGAGCACATCTTCTTAATCTCAACTTTGGATCCATGGTATGGGGACATTATCATATATTTACAAACGCTGAAGGTACCTTCTCACCTTTCACAGGACGTACGATGGCGATTACGTCGCATTTCTAAGAATCACCTCATAGTGGATAACACATGTACCGTCGTGGGGTAGATTCCATTTTACGTCATTGATTAACTCATGAGAAAGCTGAGCTTGTGCTGAATTATTGCCATGGAGGGGCGTGTGGTGGTCATTTATCTGGGCTTTCTACAGCCCAAAGAATCTTGAGAGTGGGTTATTTCTAGCCGTTGATCTTTAAATATTGTGTTAATGCGGTCAAGAAGTGCCACCCTTTCCAGGTGTTCACATGTAGTATGCGCTTGTGTCCTGCCCCGTTACATCCCATTATCACCGTCGGTCCCTTCACGAAGTGGGGGCTTGATTTCATGGATTCCAACCCAGCTTCGGCTCGGGGGCATCATCATATTATTATGGCTGTTGACTACTTCACGAAATGGGCTGAGGCTATGCCTACAATTAAATCCGACGGTGAGACAGCCGCAAAATTCGTATTCAACCAGATTATTACTTGGTTTGGTATTCCGAAAGAGTTTGTCATTAACCATGGTAGGCAATTTCAGAATCGTATCATGGAAGAGTTGGCCTCAAACTTAGGGTATAAGCAGGAGCATTCTTCTTCTTATTACCCTCAAGCGAATGGACAAGTTGAAGCAGTGAACAAATCACTCAAGTCTATTCTCCAACGAACCATCGCACAAAGCAAGACCAATTGACATATTATGTTATATCTTGCTTTGTGGGCTTATAGGACCGCGATTAAGACTACCATCGGTTTTTCTCCATATTAGCTTGTACATGGAGTGAATTCTGTATTGTCGATTGAGTGCGAGATCCCATCTTTGAAGCTAGCCATAGAGCTCTTACCGGACACTTCTCCGTTGGAGGAATGTTTGGTCCATTTAGAATAGCTTAATGAGCAACATCCAGATGCTTTAATGGATTTAGAAGTGAATAAGCGTCGCATTAAGGTCCAGTACGATAAATCTATCCGTCCAAGGAGGTTTAGTGAAGGAGATTTGGTCCTTTTGTGGGATCAAGATAAAGAACCCTTGGGGGAAGGAAAATTCAACCCTATGTGGCATGGTCCTTACGTGGTTAAATGTGTGTTAGAGAAGGGTGCTTATGAGCTAGTAGATTACGAGGGGACGGCCTTAGCAGAGCCTAGAAATAGGATCTATCTTAAAAAGTACTATGCATGATTTTCAGCCAAGGCTGGCTATTTTATATTATTGTACAACATTTTGCATAGTTAGGTCTTTCTTATGGTGATCGGGTCTATTGATTAGCTTTTGTTTCTTATGGCAGATGTCAATGGATTCTTCCATCTATATAGGATTTGAGGATGGTGCAAGATGTCACACTCAACACTCATCCTCTACTGCTTGGTTGATTAATACTCCTACAGGTCGGGTATTGTCTTCAGGAGGCGTGTGTTTACAACCCTCTTCAAACAATGTTGTTGAATATAGTGCCATTATCGAGATTCTACGAGATGCCATTTCACATGGTGTTCTCTCTCTTGAGGTACATCTTGATTCAGATTTAGTAGTGTCACAGCTTAATGGTTTGTATCAGGTTAGAGATTCAACATTATTATGGAGATTCTTATGTGTGATATTGTTAGAACGGAAATTTGACAACACAACATACATACATGTTCCAAGAATTAATAATCAAGTTGCTAACTCATATGCTAACTACATGTTATATTGGAATTTGTTTCATAGACAGTAAGCTCATCACAAGCATAAATTTTTACACATGTAAATAAATAAACCGATCATCATAAAAGTTTTTCATTAAAAAATCCAAAATGTGATAATACATAGTGTCATAATACAAAAATGGGGCTCTCGAGCCACCAGAATATAAATACATGGTAGTACAAAATGTATCACTCCCATGTATCTAAGCATGGGGAGGAGGGGGGGGGGGGATCTGATCATGGAATGTCACCACGGCTCTAGCTAGCCATCTGAATAACCACACCCATGCTCGTGGCACACCCACCACTTGACGCTGCATGGCCTCAGGCAGGTCCTTTTGCCTACGCCATGGATACCGTGTGTGTCAATCGCACGAAGTTGGTATGAATGCTTTGGAACATCTGCTCTACATCCACACCCGTAATGTCATCTCCTCTTCCCCTCTATCTATGATGAGGGAAGCCTTCAGGCATTCATGGTCCTACATCTGCATACACATGATAGGATGTCACTATATGTTGTCACACAAAAACATGTCTTTTTGATTCCGTATATCAAAAAAAAACACAAAAAATTAAATAACTCAAAAAATATTAAAAAGAGGGTTGGGATTCGTTACCAATGTCACCGTATTCCAATCCTGGTGGTAATGGCATGTCAGGGTCTCCCTGAAAATATATCCCCGCATAGGGGCAATCATAGATGGAAACTATCTGTCATCGCCACCATGGAAAGAAATCAGCTGGATAGGGGTTGGACACCCTACCTCCACCCAATCTGCGCATCGCATCTGCCCAATGTCGTTGGGCTGGATCTTGAACCCCATGAAGAGGAACGTCAACTCTAGGGCTCAATCCCGTAACACGCTCGAAGAAAAACGTGCTCGGTATGCTACTAAAACCGAAGTTTCGTACCCTACCCATCTTGTACTCACTAAGATGGTGTTTCATGTTTCCCAGTAGTGCAGTGCTCCAATCATACACAATGGGTATCATGCACTCCACTGCATAGAACATCATAGGTTGTGAGGCCTGGTGGAGTCAAGCTAGCCCTGCTATCTTGCCCAATGTCAGTAGTATGGCCTTTAGGCCTAGCACCTGTATGGAATTAGTTGGGATCTGACTCCCGACATTCTCTGTGTTCAGATAACAATACACAACTATGTACTCATTGATGGTGAGGCCACCTCTAGGCCCACGAGACCGTAAGTTCACCACTTCCCCCCGTCGATAAATTCCAGTAATAAAGTATATGTCCTCCACTTCTATGGTGAGGGACATCCCATCAATCTGGAAAGAATCTGAGTCTAGGTCCCATTAGTCTACTAGCATCTACAACAGTCTTGGTTTGGCGCTTAAGCCACCAAGACACCAAAACTTGTAGAGCCCACATGCACAAAGAGCCTATTGTTCCATTAGATCACCATGAACTGCTTCTTCTA
This sequence comes from Pseudotsuga menziesii, assembly GCA_001517045.1. Classification (NCBI taxonomy): domain Eukaryota; kingdom Viridiplantae; phylum Streptophyta; class Pinopsida; order Pinales; family Pinaceae; genus Pseudotsuga; species Pseudotsuga menziesii. The sequence continues at coordinate 286,172 of LPNX010648205.1, forward strand.
CATCCTCGTGCTCACGTTCTCTCCATTCTAGAACCATCCTGCACATTAAATTCAAGTTTGATTCATTAGAACACTTAAAAAACCTTGAACGTGGCCTCATACGCGACTGTTTGTTAAACATCCGTTTATGTACGCGACTTTGAGGACATTTTTCGCGTATATTGAACCCTATACGTGGAAAAACCATTGATTTCCACATGGACTGTAGCGCGCACTTTATAATGGCCTAGAATCCTGATTTGAACATGGAAAATTATAAAATTTGCATGAAAATGAAAGAGCAGGGCATGGGTAATTACCTGGAAAAAAAGGGTAGTGGATTCCGCCAGATGGATCTCCTGGAATTTGTTGTTGAAGTTCTGAGCTCAATTGGGTAAAAATTCCAAATGTTATATAATGTTTTGAATTTTTTACTATTTATAGAAATTTTTCAAATTTTTGAAAATTTTTACCCCCTTTTCTATAGTTTGGACCATTTTTGACTAATATATGATGTAGGAGACCATTTTGAGCGTCGTTTCGACCGTTGGGTTGACTCGTTTGTACCGATTTCAGGTATCATGTCTAAACTGGCATATAGGTTAGGTTTCACCACCATTTGCATTTTGCATGACCTTATGACTGTTTCATCATAACCATAGGTATGAACCCATTCTATCTTGTCACAGAACCTTCTTGTTGTTTTAGAAGTGGCATGATTTGAATGGTAGAGCTTGACCTTACATGTGTACCCCAGTTGGCACCTTATTTGCATTTGGTGCCCATGCCGACAGTTTTGCCCTTTAGGGTGTGGGATTCTGTTGTATAGTATTGCCATGACATTTCACAAGAGCCTCGTACTCCTCTTGATCTTTTTCTGGCCTATTTTCCCTGGACATCCCTATGTCAAGTTGTAATTGCATTATCATGAGCTTTGCCTTCCTCATTGAGCCTTATGCCAGCTTCCCTGACTTTGCGTATTAGAAATATAGCATGAGTGTGTATCATGTCTAGCCACACAGATCCATTTTATATATATCCTTTGCAGCTTGATTCCCTATTTTTACCGAGAGGGGACTTTCCCCCAACTATCACTATCCTACACATGTGTCCTTGAATTGAGCATAGGTATGTGCCACTGCTTAGAACTAGTTTGTTTTCCCATTTGACACTCATCTCATCCAAGTCTGTAACTTTAAAGTGATTTCATTCTTTTTCAAGCTTTTCAAATATTTGAAAAAGTCCAAAAAATTAAAAAACCAAAAAGTCGAACAATGAAAGATGTTATCTTTGGCAACAGTCGAGTTGTGTCTCCTTTGAACAAAGCACTGTATATCACATCCATTGGTTGGGTTAATAGTTTGAATTTAGGAGTTATACTCGTTTATCAAAGTTTATCCCCACCGATTGGTTAAGCTTCCAATCCCTATGGAGCCTCTGTCGATGCCTCCTATGTCACAGAGATGTCCCAGTTTTGCATATCAAGTCTATGTTGCATAAATTCAGTCACCATTTTCCATTATGCTCTTGTTCAAAGGAATTTGAAACCTGAGTCAGCTATTCCTCAGTTATCTTGACTTTGCATGTCGACCATTCCTAGTATAGTTACTGGTTCGTGCACTTTATGATCTAGTCCTTCCACATTATACAGCTTTGTTGAGTACCTCGTGTTGGATGATGGGGGATGCCTTAATTCCCTCCTTCCAGCGGATTTCATCCCATCGACTTCAGATCATTTATTCTGGGATAGGAATCTAGAGTCATCTTTGAGTGCCTTGATACTTGCAGTCATCAGTGGCAGGTTCTCTCGCCATCGACAGTTCTTTGGGAATACATCAATGTCCCGTGATCAATGGATTCTCTCAAGTATTCGACCTCAACACATTTATTCACACTTGTTAGTTTGCACTCTAGTACCTTGATTCCCATTTTCATTATTGGTGGGTGATCTCGGGTCTATTAACAGTATACATCAATGACCGGTAATCAGACGATGGACTACTATGTTCGACCTCGACACCTCTATTCACATAGTAGGACATGTACTCGTAATGGTGTGTGTAGAAGACCTTCCAGATTGGTGGCATATCATATATGCTACTTCCGTGATTGTGCTAGTGTTCACGATATTTCAGATCTCATGACTTGATTCCAGTATATGTCAGACATTTCCATCCATTATGGAGATATTGATCCATTGTATATCTTCATCATGGAGATTCTGATCTATGTATATTGTACGTGGCGATGACCACATTAGTCATATTGTATCATGCCTATTCATGGCCATTGTACTCTTATGTATCTAGGACTGCTATATGTATTCACAGTTATATGCAAATTTGTATCATTGCATAGTGCTGATTGGGTGGTTGGTTCTTCCAGTGGGCTCTTCATCACTTCATTTTTGGGATGGACTTATAATGTAGTGCGACCATCGTATGACCCCTCTAACCTCACACATTAGAGGGCATCTGTTATAGCTGATTTTACCACACATGGTAAATCACACTTTTATTGCCTTCCTTATCCCTATGCAGACTCCTTAGGCCCCATGGACCATTTTTGTTCCTTTGATGTTTCCTATATCATCCCTAAAAACATGCAAAAATTTTCATACGCGACTTTTAAACCCTTTCTCACGTATATACGCGGGTTTGACCCTTAAAACTGCATACATCGGGATGTGTGTAAAAGGCCAAATTCTTTTGGAGTTTTCCTTGATGTGTATCTGACTCACTTGTCTCCTAGCCTTCCCTATGCCTTGAGATCACTTGGATTTGATCTTTCATTACCCCATTGATGAGCTATATAAGGAACCCTTTGGATACATTGAAGGCATATGAGGAATTGAGAGCAAGAGAACTATAGTCCATTGTTGGCGGAACTTGTTCTTGAGTCTGCATCCCCTTTGTCCCTTGGAGCACTTTTGTGTTCTTCCCAAGCTTACCTTTTTCTTATGAGCTTGCTATCGAGAAATGGAGGATTGAAGTGGTGGAGGCCCAAGTGGGGGACTCGGTTTCTCCGATTCGTAGACATGCCAACAGAGGTTGTATTCATTGTAATATCTGATTTTATATCAATAGAAATGTATTTTCCTATCCAATATTGTGTGTTTGAATGAATATTTTATCCATGGATGATTTCAAATGCTTATATGTTATTGATTATATATGCTAGAGTAGAGCTAACACAATTATATATAGTATGCTTGTCTTCTTTATTGAATGTTGAGGAATCAATTCATCAATTCAAGCTAAAGTTGGAAATCTCAATGGGGATCCACACCAATTGTCTGGAATAAGGTATGAATTGAGGTCCTTTAGTGTTAGTTGTTTGGTTTCTCTCGCATATAGGAAGGGATTGATTTCTGGAGTTAAGCTGTCTGTTGTGGTATTCCAAGCCATAGGAATTTATCTCTGTAACAGGATCTAAATGTGCTTGGTTCTCTGTCTTTGAACTAGATCAGTGGAGATTCAAATGGTTCTTTGATTGTCACAATAGATGACTATTGAAAATTCTGATTCTAAACCACATTGTCCAAGTATCCCATGCAACCACAAACATTAAGTAGCTGCATTCACAACTCCTCTATACTCTACCTCTATAGATGAGAGGGCCATGGCACTCTGCTTCTTACTTGACCAGCTAATTGGTCCCTCTACAAGCATGAACACATATCCTGAAGTAGACTTTCTATCTATTTTGTCACCTTCCCAATCACTATTAGTAAATACAACTAGCTCTAAGTCGGATTTTGCTTTATAGAAAATCCCATGAGTCCTCTCCAATGGATCTCATGAGGCTGATCCATGTATCTTGAAGCCACACTAACTGCATAAGATAATTCAGGTCGAGTATGTGTACTATAAACACCCAATCAACTTCCTATACAGTGTATTATTTACCAAAGCAAAAGAACCTACTTCCTCAAGCTTAACTCCTGAAAGGAATGGAGTCTTGCATGGATGGAAATATTTCATACTGAACTTGTTGAGCATATACGAATCATACTTCAACTGATGAAATTTGATTCCATGTTGGGATTGAGAAATTTCAAGACCCAAGAATTGGCTCAACAATCCCAAATTTGTCTTGGAAAATGAATGTTTCATTGCATCCTTCAAGGAGGCAATCTCTTTCTTTTAACTTCCCGTAATTAGTAGGACATCCACATATAAAACAATGATCATTAGACAACAATGAATCAGCTTCAAATAGACATTTGGATCATACTTGCATCTAACAAAACTCAGTGACAGTAGAAAGCCATCAATCTTGGCATACCAAGCCCTAGGGGCTTGCTTGAGCCCATACATTGATTTCTTTAACCTGCACACTAAAGATAGATTAGAAACAAAACCTTCTGGTTGCTGCATATAAATCTCTTCATTCATATCTCCATTTAGAAAGGCACACTTCACATCCATGTGATGTACCTCCCATTGCTTTGAAGCTGCAATGGCTAGAGCTACCCTTATGGAGTCCATATTTGCTACTGGTGCAAAGGTCTCATTGTAATCAATGCCATGTACTTGAGAGTATCCCTTGGCTACAAATATTTCCTTATATTTCAAAGCTGAACCATCAGCAGAAAACTTAGTTTTAAAGACCCACTTACACTTTACTAGCTTCCTCCCTCGGGGAAGGTCAACTAGTTCCCATGTGTTGTTATTCTGGAGTGAGATGAATTCTTCTTTCATGGATGTTTTCCATATTGGATAATGTGCTGCATATTCATATTTCTGAGGATTAGATTAAACCATCAAATAACATTTCTTAGCAAGCATTGGATCTTTCACACAAAGGGCACTCTCAAATTGAGATCTAGTCCTCCTAGTGTCACTAGGATTCCCAGCTAGTTCCCCAGCTGCATGAATGGTCCTTGCTGCCCATTTTGGTCTTGTAGGACTATTAGGATCTGCAATTAAATCACCATTATCATACATATCAGCATGAGAAAAATTATTAGCCTCTTCACTTACAATCAGTGGTTGTGGTGGTGAAGAGGACTCTCGAACTTCAATTGTTGATAAAGGCTCTTCTTCAAAATGAACACTTATTTCAATGAAATCTTTGTTATTTCTCAAGTTGATCAGATTGTACCCTTTTGAATATTTATAATACCTAACAAATAGGCACTCTTCGCTTTGGGGTTGCAAATCCTTCCTCTTTTCAGTTGGAATTCTAGCCCAAGCCTTTGAGCCAAAAATCCTGAAATGGGTCACATCTGGCCCTTTCCCACTCCAAGATTCAAAAGGAGTAATACCATCAAGATGATTATGTGGAACCTTGTTATGGATATAGGATGCAGATTTTATAGCCTCAGACCAAAACTTTGGTGGAAAATCTTTAGCCTCCATCATGCAATTTGTCATCTCCTTGAGTGATTTGTTCTTTCTCTCAGCAACACCATTTTGTTGTAGTGTCTAAGGAATAGAATGCTACATCTGGATGCCTGCATATTTACAATAATGTATGAACTTAGACTTGACATACTCACCACCATTTTCATATCTGAGGATCTTGAGTCTCCTCCCAGACTGGTTCTCAACCAAGGCTCTAAAGACCTTGAAGAGGTTAAAAACTTTAGACTTATGCTTTAAGAAGTAGACCCAACAATACCTGGAAATGCCATCTATGAATGTGAGTGTATATTTGGCTTGAATCATGGACATATGAGGGAATGGACCAAAAATATCACTGTATATTAACTCAAGGGGTGCAGAGTTTCTCTCATGTTTGTGCTCTAGGTGTTTTCCTAGGATACAACCTTGACAGACTCCCTTAGAAAACTTGATCTTTGGTAACCCTATGACCATATCTTTGTCACTCAAATCAGAAAGATACTTATAGTTAGGATGGACAAATCTCTCATGCCAAGGATTTCTTGCTATAGTAGGGATTTCTACCTTACTACAAGGCAAGAATGGCTACCTTCCATCTATAGGACAGAAGGGTAGGGTTGTTGGTGGTTGTGCAAGAAAAATGAAACAGAAATGAAATAGAACAACAATACAAATAAAACCCCTCCACACACAAGGTTTGGGTTGAGCTCCAAGACCCTGCATACAACAATGGAGACCTGTAAGAACATGTTAGGCCATAAACCTACAAGCAAAGATATGTTAGAAAAACTCAAATAAAAAAAACAAAACAAAAATTATACCTTCTTTTGGTGTAAATGGGCCACCATGCCCTAGCTTGGAGAAGCACCTCTATTGAGAATGGGGGAGCTATGGATCAATGCAAGGATGGATGAGAGGGAGGGTGAATGGCTTGAGAGGAAAATGGTGTCAAGGCACTCACTCGGGAAGCATAATAGTATGCAAGGAAGGAATGTTTTGAGAGTGACCCCCACCCCTCTATTTATAGCTTTTTTAGGGTTCTAAGCCCCTGGTTAGGGATTTAGCCCCTTTGTTGGGAATTTATCCCCTTTCACTCAATATTTAGCTTCTTTGGGGGTTTTATGCTCCTTTGAAGGGTTTTATCCCTTTTTTGGAGGCTTTAGCCCCTATGAGAGCTATTTTGGCTCTTTTTAGGGGATTTTAAGCCCTTTTGCATATTTTTGAGCCTTTTTTAGGGTGTGGGGGTCAAATGGGGTCAAATGAGGGTCGTGCATGGGTGTCCTTGGGTGGTGTAGGCCATGTAGAGCTAAGTGAGGAATCTTTTGGGTTAACATATTTCCCCCTAATTTGTGAGGGTAGGAGCTCATCGTATGGTCGACGGACATCATAGGATTTTCTACGGAGAGGTGGTGCTTCCTGGGCTAGGGCATGGTGGCTTTTGGTTTTTGTGTTAATATGGTTCCCATCAATGTGTGAGATACAAATAATGTGTGACATGTATATGGACGAGGTGGGAATCCCCATGCTCATAACAATGTCAAAAGAATAATTTGATCTATGCTCTATAATAAAAGATCCGATCATGTACAACTGATGATATGTAGTGGTTGCCTCAATGAGAGGCTGAATACAATACTGATCTGAAGAACTGCCACATTAGACCATGGCATTCTCATGGAATGCTATATCTTCATGACTGATGGCCTATTGGATCTAGAATGGTACATAGCTATATGGACTCACTGATGAAGAGTCAAAGTCTCTGTGGTACAAATATGTTGCATCAATCATAAATCTATATAAAAGCACTGCCGGGGATTTTGAACACTATCTCCAACGCAACCCAGAAAACACAAGGGACATAAACCTGTTCAGGTCCCTGAAATAGACTCATCAATGTGCTAGAGTCAAGTGAAATCCAGGGTCTTCGACCAAATACTGCACTGACCAATACCCTATACGAATCTCAATGGTGTGATGATGTAGCTGGAGTCGAGCACGTGAGAAACAACCATCCCAAGAGGCACTAAGTACTCCTCTCAAGTGATCCAAGGAACTCATCAATGAGGTTAATGAAACTAGGATATAGGGACCTCTGGAATACATGTGTTATCATCGACAGAGGGAGACCTACCCCTGATCAAGGCAATGGTGTTTCCTTAACCAAAAGTGCGAGGGAGATAATCGAAATATGTGAGACAATCTGAGGACTGACCCATTGAGTGTGGTGGACTCAAACTTCCTTTGTTCATAGTATGAACCAGGGCGGACTAGGCAGCAAATGAAACAGGCTCATGGGAAAGGGATCATAGCTGTAATATCGGGAATGTAACTGCAGATGGGAAATGCTTGGGGGAGGTAGAAACTTTTGATTTTGATAGGATCCAAGGAAGACACATTGCAGAGTACTCTGAACAAAGGTGACCCAAAGTGGGAATGCTTCCAAACTGTTATCTAAGGGGTGGTGTCTAGAGACACCGTTGTGGTACGATCTCATGGATTTTTGGCGAGCCCAAGAAAGTGAATGCTCGATGGTGCTTTCAATTTTAGAGAGTCTGAAAGCACGAAGAAGACTTTAGTGGGGGCTCTTTTTCGTTGATCGTCTCCTTTGTCTGAAAAATGATAAAAGTATACATAGGAGAGATCACCCATCCTCTAGGGGATGAGAGACTTATTTACTGTTGGTAGTCCAATCAGGACAGAAAAGGTTAAACCTATACTGCCTGGATGGTCATTCAGATACTTTTATGAGCATGAATGAAACCAAGTTTGCTCGGCAATATTTTCTTGATGAGAAGGATGGAAAAGAGCTTAACGACAACCCATGGTGAGCTTTTTCATAAATTTCATCCCCTTTGCCCAAGAAAGCATAAAAGTATGCAGAGGGGAACGGTCTTGGCTTGAATGTGACAAGGTGGTCCTTTTCATTTGATGGTCTACATAGTCTACAAAAGGAGATAAATGAGACGATGTAGATGCCCTTTCCTATACTTTAACTAGCGGGAAAGGAAGCAGCTACGCTTGACTATCTTTTCATTCTTTTAGGAGTCAAAAAAGAGCTTAAAAGAAACTCTAGTATGGTCAACCAATTACGATGGCACAGGAAGTGCCCCATGTAGAGACAGTTAATAGTGGTCCAAAGGTCATCCGTGCAGTATGGATGGAGCAGGTGGCTCTTAGACATACCAATACATTCATGGGATAGATCGTGGCAGAGGCACGCGAGTCGGTGCGAGAGAGGCACACAAACCGATGTGGCTCTCGGATAGAGGTCAGGAGAGTCGTGTGTGAGTTGTGGTTGATGGACTTGACTACATGTAATGTGAGTGCAAGTCTGGAGGTAGTTATATGCCAAATGCATGCAAAAGAAATGAGTCATCCTTTGGACGATGGTACGGAGATCCGCATAAGGTGCGGTGGACAGAGTAGACAGCTATGTGTTAAAAATAAAAATGATGTGCCTTACAAGCGGTGGCCCAAGAACCCACATGAGTGGAGGTAGGCAAGTGTGATGCAAGTACAGGTCCACAGACACTTGTATCACCATGATGTGGCTCGTAAATCAATTTAACTTCTAGGAAGCGGTGCCAAAAATTACTTGTTAAACATGAGACGATGGTCTCATAAGGAGATAGAAATTTGAGCCCGGAGGTGTGAGAGGTGTCTCGAACAGGTTCCGGGTGAATTTGGATTAGCAGCTAATGGTGTTGCCCCTGGCTTGTGGTAAAAACGTTGAAAAACAAGAGAATAAAATGAAGTGACTCATTCATGATGTTAAGCGTAAAATATCTTCAGGTAGAGCCCGTTGTGGGGGTTCTGTAAGAGTTGTCCATCAGAGTCAATAAGGGTGTATGCCCCTTTTCTGAGGCAACAGTGGATGACGTATGGGCCATACCACATTGACTCAAATTTTCCTTTGCCCAAATTTTCATTGGGTTGGTCATAGACTAGAACCATATCACCTTCATTGAAGGTGCGAGGGTGGACATGGGAGTCATAGTGGGCCTTTGACCGTGTTTTCACTATTTCGATGGCTTGGAGGGAAGCTCAACGGTCTTCTATGGATTTCTCGAGTTGGAGGAGTCATTATTCTAAAGGAAAAGTATCAAGGAGAAGTTCTACCATGAGGTGGAGGGATGGGATCTGGAACTCTATAGGGAGTACTAATCCAACGCCATGTACTAGGCGGAAAGGGGTGAAACCAGTTGTGGTTTTTGTGGACGTGTGATAATCCCATAGGGTGGAGAACAGCATGTGATGCCAGTTGGTTTTGTGGTTTCCTATCATCCTTTGGAGCATTGTTTTGATGATTTTGTTGACTGCTTCAACTTGGTCGTTGCCCTGGGGGTAGTAGGAAGATGAATACTGGTGTTCAAATTTCAACATGGTTGACAGCTCAGCCCAAATAGCATCTTCAAAGTGTGTACCATGGTTTAATACCAACTGTTTAGGAACACTAAATCATGAAATAACATGGTTGAAGAAGAAGCGTGTCGCTGTTTCACTTTTGCAATCAAATGGGCATGGCCTCGGCCCACTTAGTGAAATAATCGACTGCAATAATGATGTATTTATGACCATTGGCTGAGGCAGGGTTGATTGTCATGAAATCGATTTCCCATTTGCAAAAGGGCCCGACTGTGACTACAGGGTGTAATGGTGCAAGGGGGGTTCTTGCCTTTGGGGAAAAGAGCTGATAGCTACGACAATGCTTGACTGCCTCTATGCAATCAGCAAAGATGGAAGGCTAGAAGTAGTCGGCACATAAAATATTCTAGGCAGTTTCCAGACCTGAAAGGTGGCCACCACAGGCTCCATTATGACAGTCGTTGAGGATGGTCTCAGCCTCATCACGGGTGAGGCAACGACGTAGGATGGTATCAATGCCTCGACAATATAGAACATCTCCAATCAATAGGTGGCGAATGGATTTATGTTGAATGCGTCACCTATCCTCACGGTTTAAGTGTGCTGCAAACTTCTGTGTTCATAAGTATAGAAGGATGTCCCCATACCATGGGCCTTCCATGGATACAACAAATATGAAATAATCAGGGAGGTCCTCCTTAGGAGCTGATGATGCAATTAATGGGGGCAGGTCGGTCATGAGCACGGCCAGTGTGAGTGTCTTTGTGCTTTTTGGGGAAACAAATTATAAGTCAAATTCTTGGAGGATGACTACCCACTTAGCCGCGTGACCTTGTAAGAGGAAACGGCTTAAGAGGTACTGCATTGCATTTGAATTGGCCACTACACGAGTATGGTTTGCAATGATGTAGTGGCACAACTTCTAAGCCCAGAAGACAACGATAAGGGATAATTTATCCTCGGGTGAATATCGTAGTGGGGGGCCTATCAGCTTCTGACTGATGTAATAAATCACGTGCTCATGGCGAGCATCGTCTTCTTGGACCAAGACTCCAGCAATGGCGTTTTTCGAGGCCGACACATAGAGAATGAAGTCTCGAGTGAATTTTGGTGCTAAGAGTAATGGTGCAAAAGCCAGGGCTTGCTTGAGTACATCAAAAAATTCTTGTGCTTACTGATCCCAAACAAAGGGGATTTTGGTGCAAAGTAGGTGGATGAATCTGTAGCCTTTTGTTGCATACTCTGGTACAAAGTGGTGAAGGAAGTTGGCCTTCCCTTGGAGGATTTGTAGTTAGTGCCTAGTTTTTGGTGAAGGAAGATCAAGAATAGCCTGAACTTTGAGGGGGTCCAACATTATCCATTTGTGGGATACAATGAACCCGAGTAGACGGCCTGCTAGGACACAAAAAACACACTTTAGGGGATTCAGGTGAATTTTGTAATTGCGGCAACATAAAAAGACTTGCCGCAAGTTATCCATATGTTGTGCTCGTTTTGGTGATCGAGCGGTAAGATCGTCCAGGTAGACCACTATGATATGGATTAGATCATGGAAACAATATGTCATGGCACGCTGGAAGGTGGATCCAGCATTTTTCAGGCCAAAGGACATGACTCGATATGTGAATGTGCCCCACGGGGTTGTGAATGCAGTCTTGTAACAATCTTGTTTCCAGATCTGAATTTGGTTATATCCGAAAAATCTGTCCATGAAGGAAAAGACCTCATGTCCGGCGCATGCATAGATAATCTGATCGATGAAGGGTGTTGAGAAGTTGTCTTTGGGACATGCCCCATTTAGATCATAGAAGTCTATGCAAATGTGGATGGTACCCTATTTTTTATTCACGGGAACAGGATTAGAAACCCAAGTGGTGTATGAAATGGGGTAGATGAAGTCGGTTGTGCGCAGCTTCTCTATTTCGGCTTTGACCATGACCGCTTTGGAAGGATGGATGGGTCATTTCTTTTGGTGTACGGGGGCCACATCAGGCCATGTGTCGATGTGGTGTTCCATGATGGATGGATCCAACCCAGGAATTTCAGTGTAAGACCAGGCAAAGATGTCACGGAATTCTTGGAAGAGAGCTTTGTAGGCAGCAACTTCCTCCAGGGAGCAAGATGCCCCTAGCATGATTGCTTCAACAACCTCGGGATTGGTTGAGATGTTGATTTTGATGGTTGGCGAGATGTTGGCCATGTTCCCTTCTTCAAAGGTGTCTAGTGCCGGAATGGGGTTTTTGAACCAGTCGACTTTTCCATGAATGAAATCATTGGTTTCCACGAAAAAATGGTCTGACTGTGACACAAGTTCTTCGGGGAGGAAGAATGAGCGATGGTGCATGTCATCTCATGGGTATTCTGGGGAAATTAAGGATTCAAGTATCTCCTCATCATTGTAGAAGAAATGAAGAGATAGGTCTAATGGATCGTCATTGGTGGTGGAGACAAGAGGGTCAGTAGAACTAGACATCATGTAAATGGACATGGTGTCCAAAGAAGGAGGTGGGGGTGAACTTCTTCAATCATGGTGATCTCAGATTCAAGGGAATGTTGTCAAAGGTCGGCTAAAGCCATTCGAAACTCAGAAAATTCTTGGCAGTGGTGAGAATAGTGTCCATACAATCTGCAAAGGCTGCAAGCATGGTTTGCTCTTAATGACTTGTTTCTCACTATTGGCCCGCTTGGAAGTTCAACCACGGGGAGGTTTTCTATTGTATCCATGGCATCCAAATACGCCCAGATTATGGGAATCTCAGGGTAGTTTTGAGTTGGATGGCCCTATTCTTCACAAATGGCGCAAGGTGGGATTTGTTGAGGTTCAGCAATAGTTTTCGCATTTTTTCCCCTAGCCCTTTTTGGGTGGGGTAGTGCAGGTGTGGTGGTTGGTTTTTGTGAGCCAGGTGGAGGATGAGATTCGATCGCAATGGGTTGCATAGGGGTTAAAAATACCTGGGGCATTGGTGGTTGAGCTGGTGGATCAAGATACCACACAGGAATTCCCAATGTAAAGTTGGGTAAGTTTAAGGTGGCCATTACTGGCTTGCTCATGACACCAGGCAGGGGAAAGAGGAAGGGAATTGTGTGGACTGGGGAGGAGCCTAGATAAATCCTTGATGGTTGTATGCGGGGATGAGGTTGTGGTTGTGAATGCGCGTAATGCCACGGCTGCAGATGATGTTGTGGATGTTGTTGATGTTGCGGTTGCGATTGGGGCTGTAGCTGTGGTTGTTGTTTGGGTGCAGCAGTGCTGGATGAGAGAATGCACAAATCCGCAGTCTCATTTGGTGTCGGCGGTTTTAACACTAAGGGGAAAGAAGTCATCATGGTGGTATCGAAAAAAAATCTAGGGCCCACATTCAACAATGGGGAGGCTGGTATGTTGTCAACCATGGTGTTGACTGCAGGGATAACATTGGCGGGTGTGGTCAGCCCTTGCGGATCAATTGTGTTGATCGTAGGGATAATGTTTGCGGGTGCCATTAGCCCTTGCGGATTGTGATAAGTCAGTTGGTCAACCATCACAATTTTTCCTTCGTGGGGGAACATCATGAGATGAAAAATAGTTGATGCTATAGCTCTCATGGCATATATATAAATTATTCCAAGGAGAAGGTTATAGTCCCAATTGAGCATTGACAACCTCTATGTCAATTAGTATTGTCATCCTGACTAATGTGATGGTGACATGGAGGAGGATTCCCTAGGATTTAGTCGGATGGCCATCATAAGCCTGCAAATTTGTAGATGATGGTTGTAGAATTGGGGATCCAAGCTTCTGCCAGACTAAGGTAGACATAATGCACATGGATTCCCCCTCATCCACTATGCACCAGTGTACGACCAAATTCTGGATAGACACCAAGATTTGGAAGGCAATGGTTGATGGCATCTGTGGTTCTCCATTCTCTGTATCGAATGTGATAAACTCAGAGTCAGAGGGGTCCGTGGCACCAAGGGAGGCTAGTAAGGCTTTCCGCTACATTGGGTAAGTTTTGAGTACCTCCATGATGATGTAGTTGACAGCAGCTCTAGCCATGGCATTGTTAGAAACCTAGCGTATGGGGGGTGTGGGAAAGGGGGTAACTAAAGAGGTGCATTGGTTTTTTTAGATGTAGATGTCACTGATGTGTCAGCAGGTTCGGTGTTGGTTCCATACTAATTTCGTTTGGTCTGTAAATTGACCTCTTTAGTTGTCATAGCTAGCAGGTGGTGGACACCTATTTTTGTCATGGGGGGTGCCCCCAGAGCATTGGGATTGGGTTGGGGAGGGGGTGAGATCGCCATGAATCCTTGGACTGGTAATGGGTTTTGGAGCACCATAGGAGGAGGTCTTGGTGGTGCCGAGTTGGGTTGGGCTTGGTCTGTTGTATTGGTGGCATGTTGAACCTCATTCCTAATGGCCTGCTTAGTGCAACCCATGAAGGGACACTCATATGTTTAGTGCCCATAGACCTCGCATAATGTGCACGATTGGTTTATATGCAACAGAGCATTGCGTCTTGGTGCATTTGGTCGTTGAGGATTTTGGGTTGGTCGGTTCACCATGGCATTGTTGGGAAGATTTGGTTGTTGACTGCCTCCCTGCGGTTGGTTGTTTCCTTGGTTCCGGGCTCGGTTATTCCTAGCTTGCCCTTATTGGTTATTGGGGGCTAGATGGTTGGGATGGTTTTGCTGTGCAAACACCTATCCCAATGGAGCAGGTGGAGCAGGGACGAGGGCTTGAACAGCTTGCACCAGTGGTGCATAGTAAACTTTGGTGGGTGTCGGTGCCACAAATGTGGGCATTTGTCCTGCGTATTGTTGTGTAGGCCAAGCCAAGGCCTAGGCCTACTGTGGTGGCGTAGGTTGTGCATAAGAAGTTGTGGCTCTGGAATGGGACATCATTCTTGCATAGTCCAGAGTTTGGTTTTGGTATGCAACACTAGGGGTGTTACTTGGTTTTGGTGGCATTGTAGGTGGTGTCGGATGGTACTATGGTTGGTGAGAGATAGAACCTAAGATGCCATCTGTAGCATGGGATGCCCCAGTGCATCCTAGAAGGAGGTGCCTACACAGGGAGCATTTAGAATGACAGTGTAAAGGTCTCCAGACTGTGCATAGATTAGATCAAACTACTGGGCTTTCAAGATGGCCTCCTCTTCAAATTGGGGACGTCCGGATGCGACGTCCTTTGCTATAGGTGGGAGCAAGGTTTTTAGGAACCAATCTAGGAAGATCCTGTCATCAATTTGGATCTTGCACAAACTACAGCGTTGCCGCCACTCATGGATGTGGTCGGTTATTTGGGTCGCAGTGTTTTGGTGGCAAGATAACAAGATTTCGACCCCTTCGTCGTATCTAACGGGGAGTTGGAAATATTGTAGGAACATGAAAGCCAAGGAGTTGAAATATGGGTACTTGGCTTGTGTTAGTTCAATGTACCACTTGGCTACAGCACCTGTGAGGGTACGTTGGAACAGTCAGAGTCTGATCGAATCATCTACAATGTTGTTTGATGAGCACCATAGATGAAGCATCATGATGTGGTTTTGGGGGCACTCCCCTGCCTTCCCTTCAAACTTGGGAATATCTGAGGGAAGTTTGGTTGGCATGGGAGGCCAATAAGTTTGATGGTGAATAGGGTCATTTATTAACCGAGCCAAGTTAGGCAATTTGAGATGTGCCATGAAAGGAATTTTTGGCCCAAGGTTGATGTGAGATAGGGCAACCATGGTGGTGGGGTTTGCAGGGACATGATGCACCTAAATAACTGGGGGTACTTGTAGCACCATTGTCGACAATCCAGTGCCCCCAAGTGTGATAAGAGGGGCAGTGTAGGTGGAAGGGCCACTGCCCCCATGTATCCCAAGTGGGGTAGTGTGGGTGGAAGGCATATTACCCCCATGTGTTACAGGTGGGACCACTTGACTGGTCAATGTGGGTGGTGGTATTTGGCTTATGATGATTTGCATGACTGTGTTGGGGCCACCAGCAGAGGTGTTGGTGGTGGTGTGGGGTGTGGACATGGATCCACTACCAATCACTATGCTAGAAAATGTATCCGAGTTTGCACCAACCATGGGGCTTGATGGTGCAGTGTCCAAGTTTGGCTCAGATTGGTATGATTCTGAGTCTGAATCAAAGGTTGTGTGGCCTTCTGATGGTGTAGAGGTTCGTCAAGAATGGTCTCAACAGTGTTGGTTCATGAACCCGAACTATGGTGGGTCGCCTCTCAGGCATGAGGAAGAACGTGGGGGATCAATCGCGTCTGATTTTATGTCAAAATGGTGAAATATGGTGATGATTTTTGGACCCTGGTTTTAATGGCTTCCTATTGGCTTCAGGTGGTCACTCAGCCACCAAGACTACCAGGAGACAGCGCCTGGCTTTTTCCTCACGAGAGTGGTAGTCAATCAGTGGGGATCGTTGCCCATTTCGCTTGGCAATTCCTCTCAGCGGCCAGGTACTTTGGGGTTCCCATGGTACTCCTCACAATGAGTTTCTGGGCTGAGCCCAAGTACTTCCCATGGTTAAGGCAGTCAGGGACTTATGTCCTCAAAGACTATAGATGTTTGACTTAGTGTAAATTGTAAATTTTAATGGCTCACTCAGCGTCATGAACTGAGTTGGGTTGGTTTATATGGTATGGTTTGTGTGTATGTATTTTGTCTTTCTGTTATACTTAGTGGTTTCTTAAATGGTTTATGAATATTCCATAGAGTTCATAACATTGTCAATGAAAGCAGTAAATGATAATAAAACACTTACACATGTACCATTTGTGAATCTGAACTATGATAGCCTGACTAGGTGACTTCCTTGCACCTATATTTCTCTTCAACCAGGAAAGGGTGTTGGGATCTCAACACAATGGGACTAATACCATCTATAGATCCACAGGTCACCCTCCATATGCAAGGTTGGTCAACAAGGAGGACACTGAGCACCGTGAGAATACCTCTTTCTCTACCCCCTCTACCTTCCAAGTCACCCATTTTTAGTGGCTTTGAAAAATGATAGGTGAAGTGCCTATTACTATATGAGCTTCACCCTTCGTCTTATCCCAGAATACCTCAAAGGGTGATGACTGGGTAGAGGAGAAAGGGCTAGGAAAGATGTTGATTTTAATTACAGTAATTTTTAATCAAGATTTGATCATGTTCATTAATCCATTAACCATTGATTTACACATGCTGCAAATAAAATGAACAAATACTATAAAAAAACAGAAATAGATTTGATGGACAGAGGTGGTTGAGCCGCACTGACAGTCCTTAACTTTAAAAAAATCAGAATCTGAGAGACAGATCGCACTTTTCAGGTCAAATGTGGTGAGGGGGTCGCAAAATTTTCCCAAAAACAAGCAAGGGGGTTGCTCAGAAGCGAGCTAAGTTCTGGGAGGGGGTCACACCTTTCGGGGAAAAATGGGGACCTGGTCGCACCTGTCGGGCCTGAATGAGCGACCTGGTCCCCTCTTTCATCCCAATAAGAGCGAGCTACTCCAGAAAGTGAAATTTTTTTGATCCTGAGCCAGATTCGGCCGATAGTAACCTGTACTGTGGCCAAATGGGCTTGGATTGGCCTTGAAGAGGCTCAACAATAACTAGAAATGCAGAAAAACAAAGATCTAAGCTATATTCAGATAGAAATTTAAACTAGGGCAAGAAAATAGAAATAAAAACTGAAACTTGTAAACACAATCCAGGGATCTTGGGGGATCGACCTGGTATGGTTGCCAGTTCTATAGAAGGGATTTCTCCCTTACTGCAGGGAAGGAATGGCTACCTTCTATCTATAGGATGGAAGGGTAGGGTTCCTAGTGGTTGTGCAAGAAAAACAAAACAGAAATGAAATAGAACATCAATACAAACAAAACCCCTCTGCACACAAGGTTATGGGTTGAGCTCCAAGACCCTGCATACAAAAATGGAGACCTACAAGAACATGTTAGGCCATAAACCTGTAATCAAAGATATGTTAGAAAAACTCAAATAAACAAAACAAAATGAAAATTATACCTTCTTTTGGTGGAAATGGGCCATAATGCCCTAGCTTGGAGAAGCACCTCTCTTGAGAATGGGGGAGTTATGGCTCAATGGGAGGATGGATGAGAGGGAGGGTGAATGGATTGAGAGGAAAATGGTCTCAAGGCACTAACTCGGGAAGCATAACCGTATGCAAGGAAGGAATGTTTTGAGAGTGACCCCCACCCCTCTATTTATGGTTTTTTAGGGTTCTAAGCCCCTGGTCAGGGATTTCACCCCTTTCGCTCAATATTTAGATCCTTTGGGGGTTTTAGGATCCTTTGAGGGGTTTTAGCCCCTTTTTGGAGGCTTTATCCCCTATGAGAGCTATTTTGGCTCTTTTTAGGGGATTTTAAGCCCTTTTGCATATTTTTGAGCCTTTTTTAGGGTGTGGGGGTCAAATGGGGTCAAATAAGGGTCATGCATGGGTGTCCTTGGGTGGTGTAGGCCATGTAGAGCTGAGTGAGGGATTTTTTTGGTTAGCACTTGCCTCATTAGCATGGATAATAAGAGAAAAGGGGTTTTAGTATGGTAGAAAATGGGAAAACGTGTATACCTTCGAAGTGTGATCCATGGCACCTTTTTCTATGACTTTTGTTGATGTATGTGTAACTTTGAAATGTATTCACTTGTATATATTATGTATTGTACACCGATGTTTCTATCAGGAAGTATCTGTAATGTAATTAAGTCATGTCATGCCTCGATGTTCCTACCCAGGAGATTCAATAATGTAAACAAGTCATGTAAAGTCATTGAGGTTAACCCTTTGTTGTAAGTCAGGGTAATAGTCCCCACAATTGAGTTAAGGTTAACCCTCCTTGTTGATCAGAGGGTAAAGTTCCCACAGTTGTGGGGCACTAGGGTTATTAGACTCTCTTAGAGAAGTCAGCCCTGGTAAGTAATTGTTCAGTGAGGCCGACTTGTTGTAGTGGAAATAAAGTGAACGAAAGAATATAAATAGAAGTGAGGCTCTCCTCATTTCTAAACACAACATACACTCACTCAACTAGGGCGCATGAGTGAGAGAGGAAGTGCTCACACAAGTGAGAGAGAGAATAGCTATTGGAGATCATCTTTTCTGTCTTTGGGTTTTTTAGCTGCTATTGGTGCTCATTCTATCTCGGAGGAAGTTGGGGGGTTTTCTCCTTTATGGTTTCCCCGAGGAAAATCTTTGTGTCTCTTGTCTCTTTTGATTAACTGCTATGCATGTTATTCTCTCAGATAAGATCCTAAGATCATATTGCTTAAATGATAAAAATCTAACATTGTATCATAGCTAACCTAAGAAGAAGACACTATGCATTTGCAAAAGCTAGGGTTCCTACTTTTTGGGTCTCTCTCCACAATCCATCAGCAAAAGGAAGCTATCCTAACTCTCCATTGAAGGGTGCATCTTTCTGTTGAAGTAGAATTTGATTCAAGGCATTTTCAATTTTTGCTGCGGGAAATTAGGGATTTTCACAGAAGAGGAATTTTTTAGTGAGCCTACCATAGTATTTCTCTCCTCATCAAAATCGAAGTTTATAGACCAAGGTCGATATTTTTGGTTGGGTAAAACTTCGAGAAAGTCAAACCCTAGTTTGACCTTGGGCCTGAAAAAACTCTAAAATACTAAAACGGGTAGTTTTGGTACATTCGCTATATCTCAGGATTGAAGAAGTATCAGGGGCCAAAATTTTCATAGGACAAAGATAAAATCCTGATGTACCCCGTGTAAAACGTTCAATCTCAAATTCTCTATATTTTGGGAGATATGTTTCCTCCAAATCAGGGTTCCATCCTCTTCCAGGATGCATCCCTAAACAGGACACCTGGGGAGAATTGCTCTATCTCAGGATATAAAGGTCCAAATGCAATTTTGCCATTTATTCCAGATAGAGCACAAACTTTAATTTCTGTGGTAAAATTTTTAGACCTCAAAGGTGAAACAATGACACGTGGAAGTCCATACAACTTCGCTATGTTGAACAATCTTGAAATAGGTCACCTTAGGAAAATGCTCATAAATCCCAATTGGTGAAACCAATTCTAGTAAAACATGTGGTGTTTGAAATAGAATAAAAAATATTACCTCAATACTAAATTTCAGACATAGAGGAGTAGCAATTTCAGAGATACCGCAGAAACAGTATCAGGTATTTCTGCAGAAGAAATTAGTAAACTAGGGATTCCTGTTCTGAGAACTTCCCTCCACTGTTTTCAGAAAAGGAGTACATTGGACAACTCGCCTTGGAGATTCCTATATTTCTATCCAATTAGATCTAAAAGATTTCAGGTTTTGAAAATTAGGGTTTCTCTAGCAAACCCTAGATTAGCTAGATCCGGAACCAGGACGAACACCTCAAATCGATAAGATCTAATATATTTCTATTTACATTTGAGGTTCTCATTTCAAAATGACTAATCACACTAGCTAGATGACAAGCTTGGTGAGGCTGACAACTTCCAAGCATGGAAGTATAGGATCTCACTAGTTCTTGAAAGAAATGAATTGGACACCTGCATAAGTAGAGAGGTTCCAGTTCTAGAGGGAGATGAGGCTAAAGCCTTACACAAGAAAAACTTGGTCAAGGCCAAGAATATCATTGTTGATTCAATCAAGGATCACCTTATACCACAAGTGTCTTCCCTAAAGACACCTAAAGAGATATTTGATTCCTTGACCAAGCTATTTGAAGGGAAGAACATAAATAGGAAGATGAATTTGAGAAACCAGTTGAAGAATGTGAAGATCCAAAATGCAGAGACCATGCAGTCATACTTTACAAGGGTCTCTCAAATCAAAGAAGAACTTGAAGCAATGGATGGATAAGTAGAGAGTGCAAAAGTTGTGATAACCACCTTGAATGACCTCCCACGATCATGGGATTCATTCATTCAAGGAATGTGTTCGAGAAGGAAGTGATTACTTTTAGCAAACTCTGGGAAGAGTGCACACAAGATGAAGCTCAACCCATAATAAGAGATGAGAAGACAGGAGAAACTAAAGATCAAGTGCTCACGATTCAAAGAAGATACCTCAAGCAATGAGGAATATGAAGAACTCAATTCTTGAAGAGCCTCTTATCCATATTGAGCATTTTGATAAGAAATGATGCTGTTATAGATGAAGAATATGATGAAGCTAAAAGAAGGAGTCTACCCATGAAACAAATAAAGATAAGTATTCAATTGTCATTTCATGATATTGTTTTGTTATGCGTTTGTTTATATTCAGTTGATGTATTGTGCATGATAGAATGTTTGAATTAATGACAGTATACTACTAATATGCATGTGATGGGTAAGTACCTCATGGTTCTATACAACTCTCCATTGCTACTTATCTAGAATGAAACATCTTTGTTGACATACTGGATTAGTGCACAATCTCAATGATGTCTTGGTAGAGATGGAAGGCATATAGAAAGTTTCTGTGAGATATGGATGAATGTTTTATTGGCTAAAATGGTTGCATGATTATACCTTTATGCATCAAAATTTTTAATTCTGAATATATCTTATGAAATGTTTCTAACCATACAACTAATGAATTTGACTTGTAGGAAAGATCACGTATAATTGCCTACAAGAAAAGAAGGATGAGAATTGTTCCTAAGAACAAGTGACGACAGTTCAAGAAATAATCCAAGATTAAGAATAATATGACGATACATTCAAAGAAAGAAATAGGCCTCAGAGACACTCCAGTTATGTCACACCGTTGAGCAACATCATTGATGCAGAGTCTGTTAGCAGGAATATTTCACCTTCTGTGGACAGAAGTTGTTCCTATGGTCTGAATGGTTCAGATCCAGAACAAATGAACGACAAAGGATGAATACCCTCCCTGGATATCATAGATACCTAGAAATCCTACTTTGATAGTAAACCTATGTACCTATAATCATATTAAACATGCAAACACATCAAATCTACCAGAACATAATCTATTAATCCATATTAGTGACTAAGGAATCCAATA
Organism: Pseudotsuga menziesii; assembly: GCA_001517045.1. Taxonomy (NCBI): domain Eukaryota; kingdom Viridiplantae; phylum Streptophyta; class Pinopsida; order Pinales; family Pinaceae; genus Pseudotsuga; species Pseudotsuga menziesii. The sequence goes on from LPNX010648205.1 coordinate 307,840, forward strand.
ACATTTACATGTGAAATCAAACAACTACAGTAAAGTGGGACAGAAATCAGCTTTGCATTAAGATTAAAATGGAGAAGTTTACAACCAATTAAGCCTTAGTGTTGACATCCATCTCCATGAAACCAAAACTTTCATCCCCATAAGATCCAACTTTTCTCTCTATGCTCTCCAATGGCTTGGGACAAGTGGTCAATCCAACAGCATAACAATACTTCAATGTTTCTCCCCTCAACCATGGGCATGAGCTTGTATTTATAAGGCTCAATGGATAGGAATGGTTGAGAGATTTGTGGATGAGGTGGCCTCTAATATCCTAGGATGAGGGATCTCGAGCTCAACTAACCCATAATAATAGGGATAAGGGACGACACGAGGCTCATGATCTAGAAGCCTCAAGAATCTTCTTTTTTCCCCATTTTACCCAAGGTACCACTTGTCTCCTTCTATGATAGAGTGGTTCAGGTAAGAAATGATTATGGACCAAGGGCTATAAGAGGTGGCATCGCTTATGGATAACAAGGTACATGCAGTTCGAGCAAGGTACCGCTAATGGATAAAGGGGAAAGCGCGGTGCTGAGTCTTTTTATGAAAGATTGACAATCAACATGGGTTTCCACTTGAAGTGTTGGGATTAAGGGAAAATAGGTATGTCAAAGGTCTTATCACATGATGATGATAGGATTTTGGTATAACAGGATGCCCCCCAAAGCATGAGTCTTAGAGGGATATGATAAATGAGAGCTTTGAGAGAACAAGTTGTTGCTACGAGGTGAAAATGCCGGCTCGATCAAAGCATGTAGTCAAGTAGGCATCTATAGTACATCAATATTTTTTACTCATACACACAAGTAACCAACTCATGGCTGCATACCAATACAAGGCAGATCCATGGAAGGACTAAACAAGCATGGCTCCTAGAATACAGCATAGATCCATGTGATAGAGGACTTAAACTTGGACATAGCTACCAAACATACAATGTAGATCTATGTCATACAGACGCAAATTTGAGCATATCCACGACCATAAAAATGTGGATCCATGCTAGATATACAAAACTCCATCACAGCCTAGGGAAAATCAATGAGCGCTTTAACCAACTACCCAAGGTCTTTGTCTCGTCTTCCACAAAGTACGATTTTATCCATGTGATTACAATAATCTGAAGTCAAACATAGTAGAAACCACTTGATTACCAGCCAATGATGTGAACCATTAACAAGTGTGAGGGAGATCACCATTAATGTCAATGATTCCCAAGGTACCCTACTACAATCTATTGAGTGTGAATAGATGTCCTGATATCGAACACCCAGTCATTTCTATCAATGAAAGGTCAATGATGTGAACCTATGTAAAGAGCGAGAGAGTCTATCATTAAGGCATGCAGATCTCAAGGTACTAAGTTTTTGTTTCTAAGACTATTTCTCGTATGATGAGCTGATGTCGACGAGAGTAGTCTCGTTGAAGGAGGGACATGATGAGTCCCACATCGATGACATGAAACTCAGAACATAGTTCTGGAATGATGTGAATGTAGTAACCATAATACTGACTCAAAAGTACTGACACAAATACTGTGTTGACTATAGAGGTAAGACTTCTTCAAAATCCCTTTCAACATCGAGCGGCACGACAAAAAGACTTGGCAGCATGACTAAACAAGACAAACACACAATGCGACAATGGATAATGCATTCTTTTGAAAGACTCAAAGGAGTGGCATGACTCATGAAAGTGGATTGTCATGGAGATCAGTTGAATACCCAATTGACCAACATGATGTGCAGACAGGTGACATGTTCAAAGGTAATGACAAACTACTACCATTTATTTGCAAAAATGATTCCCTTCCCATATTCCCCATCATGATCAATGAGTGCCTCTTTTCGGTTTTACGAGTTCAAAGAGGGTAACAAACACTCGATATAGCTTGTCAGAAGACAAGTCCAGACTCATATGTTTTACGAACCTGAGAGAGGAGGGGTTCGTTCCCAAAACGGTTCTCTCAATGTTTAATTTAATGAGTTCAATGAAATAAAACTTGGTATCGTTCACATTTAGAGAGTCTGAATGATTACGGAAGAAGACTCCAAATGGGTCCTTTTTTGTATGATTTAGTCTCTAAGGCTCAAAAAAGTGTAAAATCATACCTTAGACAACTCTTCCAGTCATGATTGGCTGGAGTATTCCTTTTTCATAAATAGTCCTATCCGAACCGAAAAAGACATAACCTACCGTTGGACGGACGACTCTTCAAATGCTTTAACAAGCATGAAGAAGACAAGATCGCTCGACAATATTTTCACATTTTAAGAGTCCAAAAAGAGTTTAAAGAAGACTATTAAAAATTTTCATGTTTGAAACCAGAGCACGAAAAATTAATAAACTAAGCTCAAACCACTTTTCATGTTTAACCAGAGCATGAAAAATGAAAAGTAAGCTCAACACCATCTTACTGTTTTTAACGAGCTCGAAGATCAGTTGAAAGAATGCTCGGAGATTAGTTTCATTTTTACGCAAGCTCAAAACCAATGGGTAAACTATGCTGGAAAAATCCCATTAACATGATATACAAAGGTTGGAATCTTTCCCCCAGCATGATTGGTAGCGAAGCCTACCCCTAGCATGGTTGTTAGCAGCTTGAGATGCCCCAAGCTTCGTTTCATTTGATGATTCTTCTTCCATACCCAACCTAAAAACCTGGTTACTAATGTGAAAATGTTCACCAGGGGGGTAGGAAGAACAAGAATCGGGCAGGTGAAAAGAAGGTTCAAGTTCTAACACTAAAGGGAATACTCGAATCAAGGGAAGGGGATCTGTTTCATTTTTACGCAAGCTTGAAACAAAAGGTAACTATGCTTGTAACATGGTTTCATTTTTATGCAAGGTTGAAACCAAAAGGTAAACTATGCTTAAGGAAAACTACTTTATTTTTTAACGAGCTCATGGAATGGAATTAAGTCATGTCATGGAATTTTTTAACGAGCTTCATTTTTTAACTACTTCATCTGTAATGGAATTAAGTCATGCCATGCCCTGATGTTCCTATCGAGAGATTCAATAATGTAAACAAGTCATGTAAAGTCATCGAGGTTAACCCTCTATTGTAAGTCGGGGAAATAGATCCCCCCACAATTGAGTTAAGGTTAACCCTCCTTGTTGATCAGAGGGTAAAGTCCCACAATTGTGGGGCACTAGGGTTATTAGACTCTCCTAGATAAGTCAACCCTAGTAAGTAATTGTTAAGTGAGGACAACTTGTTGGAATGGAAATAAAGTGAATGGAAGAATATAAATAGAAGTGAGGCTCTCCTCATTTCTAAACACAACATACACTCACTAAACTAGGGTGCATGAGTGAGAGAGGAAGTGCTCACACAAGTGAGAGAGAGAACAGTTGTTGGAGATCATCTTTTCTGTATTTGGGTTTTACTGCTGTTATTGATGCTCATTCTATCTCTAAGGAAGTTGCGGGGTTTTCTCCTTTATGGTTTCCTCGAGGAAAATCTTTGTGTCTCTTGTCTCTTGTTATTGATTGTTATGCATTCTATTCTCTCAGATAAGATCATAAGATCATATTGCTCAAATTATAAAAATATAACAACTTTATCGTTCGAAATATCTGAGATTTCAACTTCATAGGGGGAGAAGATGACTTTCTTTGGAGACCCAGTGTGAGTCATCTGATACACTGACAAGATATTAGAGGCAATACTTATAACATACAACACATTATTGAAATTACCATGGTCAATATCAATCCTACCCTTCCCCATACTGTCAGTCAGAGAGTTATCTCCCAAAAATATTGGTGGACCTTTCGACATGTCAAGAGAGGAGAATGCCTCCCTTGTCGAAACCATATGTCTGGAAGCGCCAGAATCAATGAAGAAGCTAGGTGAGCTTTAGGTCCCAACAACCAAAGCATGTACTCTCTCCTTGTCTTCTGAATTTGGTCATCCTTCCCTCTTCTTTGAGAAATTAGGAAGGGAGATGTTGTTCTTGTCCAAGAGTTGTGTCAACATGTCAATTTTATTTTTCATACAAGATATCTCAGGATGATATCCATTACTGTAGTATGCGCACTTCCTCATTTCTCCTTTGTTCTTCTTCTTCTAGAAGTTCTTCTTGGAGCCTAGGGGATCCTCTTGAGACTTTGACTTGTCTCTATTTTGCTCAGGTAGATTTTTAGCTCTTTCTTGATTTTAGAATCCACCTTTGAATATCTAGCAACCAAATCTTGTTCTTTGGAAGGTTTGATGGTGCCCATCATTACCAATATAGCTTGCTCCTGGGTGAGGGATTCCATGAACTCAGTAAGATTAGGCATCTTCTAGGTTCGAGCTGTTAATTTGGTGGCATGAAATGTAGAAACAAACACTAAATAGTCAAGACCAATCTTAGAGAGTATGGTCAAGGCTAGTTTCTCTTCCTTCTTTTCGATCCCACACTTTTTTAGCTGCAAAACAAGGGCCTTAAACTTGGAAAAGTAGAGTTGCAATGATTCAAAGCTACTAGGACTCAAGGAGATAAATTCATTCTCAATTTGATGTCCTCTCATCTCAATTGTATTTCCAAAAATATCTTCACTGTTCTCCCAAAACTCATTAGGTGATGTCAATGAATCAAGATGAAAGAGGAGGTCTCTTGAAATGCTCAAGCACAAAATACCATAGGCCTCATCCCTCATGTTGTGCCATTTAATTTTCTCTGTAGCTGCATTGGGATCTGCCTCATTTTCCATGATAACCCTGTAGAGACCTTTCACTCTCAAAAATATCTCCATCTCATCTTTCCATTCGAATAAATTGAATGCAATCAAGACGATCCTTTAAGATTGGTCCATAGCTCAGCAACTGTGCCCTCCATTCAACAGAATGTGCTCCCAATCACTGATGTCGAACCTGAAATAACAATTTGGAAGTATATAAATCGATATATAAATTATATGATACCATGTGGAAATTCAACCCAAGTGATAGAACAATTACACTCACAAAATTGCTAATCAACCGTGCAAAATTCACACAAAAGGAGACTGAAAGTGGAGCATAACTTAATCCTATATTAAATAAGTGTAAATCAGCAAACCATATGAATTAATAGGCTTCTCAAATATATAATTCCATCATATATTTGAAATCATAAGGTTTCTATTCGAATTGGTCAAAAAGCAGGCTTACTAAAACTAGTCAAACCCCCCATAGGTGCAAGAAAGACTTTCCAAATCTATGAAGATGCTCATGAATTGGATAAATCAGATAGGATAGATAATAAGTGATGGAAAGAGATGAGATCCATGCTTTTTTTTTGAGAAAAGGATGGAGGAGGATGTGGGCAAAAAACAAGGCAGTTAATCCTAGACTAGCTTTTCCTTTTTTCCTTGAAACTATTGTAAAGCAAGGCAGCTTTCAGAAAAAAGCAGAACTAAGATTTTACAAACCAGGAATATAAGAAGACATACTAAAACTATTTCCAGGATGATTCCAAGGTGTTGACTTCTAGGAGCATGTGGAAGCCAACTAGCATAGTGAGGAATCTAGGAATCTAGGAATAAGACAAAATTGATTAATTAATGTCAAATATGGGTAACTGTGGGTTGATTATTCTAAAAATGGGGTTCCAATTGGGTACATAACCTATATTCCTTATGATGATACCATACCATATCCATAAACCTCCTTCAACTAATTTCCTTATTCCATTTTATCGTTATGTTTATGTCAAAATTGGATTAAGATCCTTGATTAAAGAAAGGGAAAATATTAATATCAACATATCAATCCTATGCCAAAATTTCTAACTCCTATTTCGTAGTGAATAAATATTAATTTTGGGGAGAAAAGAAAGGGATGGATGAAAGATTCATTTCTCTTTGCCCATTCACCTAGTTCATTCATGCAAAATTTGAATTGCGAGAGGATATCTTGAGAACATGAAGGTTCTTGAGGAAAAAGATAGGGTTCAACAAAGAGAAACTCAACTTAGTTGATATATGATCCATGGGTACATGAAAGAGGTATTTTTAAGTTGTTGAACTTTGGTTGTCAATGATGTCAACTAATTATGTGTCATTTTGAATAAATATATGATGAAATCCATTATATGAAATTCAGTTTGAGAAGTACATATGAAGTGCATTCAGCTTGTAAACTGATGTGAAAGAGGATTCAATATCCTTGTTTGAATAATTATATGAATGCAAGTTAAAATAAATACATAAGAAGTGCATCCAACATGAAGAAGTACTTAAGGTACATACGAAAATCCTAAGTCTGCCTAGTCATGCTACTTCAAGGTAAAAGTCAAAAGAGTTGACCAAACAAAGGTTTTGGAGTGCGCAAGAGACATGAGAATAAGATGTGGTTGGACAAGTATGCTAGTTCCACAAGTGTGCAAGATCCACAAGCGATGATACTTTAAGGGTGCAAAACCACATATGAATTAATTCCAAAGTCCGCAAATCCCACTAAGACATGGGACAAATATACACAAGCATCCACTAAAGAAAAAACACATATGCAGAAATACCAACAAGGTGTTGAACAAGAGTGTACAAAGATCCACGTGTAAAATCATATTCCTTCGAGTTGGTACTGGTAAAACAAGTGATTCGGTGCTCATAGACACGTTGGTGCTTGACAACACCAAGTTGGTGCTTGCACAATTGAATTTGTATCCCAGTCAGGGTCAGTGTATGTTTCCACAATTCAGTGCTTGGTTAGTGGATATAAGTTATTATAGGTTGGTGCATGTAAACTATAACTTGGTTCTTGTACACTGCAAGTTTGTGTTGTCATACTTGACAGGTTGGTTCCTGAGTGAGTTGGTGCTCACATTCAAAGATTGGTGTCTCCAATTGTAATTAGAAATTTATATACACACACACACACACACACACAGAC
>LPNX010648205.1:327962-347662 GCA_001517045.1 Pseudotsuga menziesii
TTATATGTAGTATAATATATAGTAGGATCACTAAAATAACAACAAAGCTTAGAAATAATAGACACAATATTTTGACCTAGGAAACCACAAGGTATAAAACGCAACAACCTTGTGATAGATATCTTAGTTCAAAGTACAACATGCATCCAAATACATAGTAATCACATATAGCAGAAGATAAATCCAAAGAACAAAGGAGAAACTCCTCCAAAGATAGGGAACCCCGGAAAATACTTCTTCTAGCTGGTAGTGAACTTCTTCCTTGAGTGGAGTGAACTTGGTTGGGTGAAAATGAGTGAGGCACCTTGTTATTTATAGTTGAGTTTATGTTTTCTTGTTCACTTTAATCGCGGTCAACTTGCACACTTAATCTACTCTGACTTGTCTTTTATGCATAATAATCATTGTTTATTATATATTTTCTAAGGTCGACTTGGTGAGGATTCCTCACACATCTACTACATCAACACTCCCTCTTAGCCAAGGAAGAATAATCATACTAGAACACCATGTATGGATATAATTTGTAAATAAAAACTGTCTCTAACATCTCTATATCATAAGAAATTTCTTCCAACATAGTATCAATATTCCATAGAGAAGTGTCAACAACTCAACCCAGTCCATCGGGGAGTCAATATGCACCAACTCAACCCTGTCCATTAGGGAACCTATATGTAACAACTCAACTTATTCTATCAAGGAGTCAACAACTCAACCCAGTACATTGGTGGGTCCACATACACCATCTTAATCCATTCCATTGAAGAGCCTACATGTAATATGTGCTAGACTGCTAGTATGCACCAGTATGCACTATTATGCAGCAATCTCTCCACCCCATCAAAGGGTGTCTTATAGATCTCCCCACTCCATCTAAGTGTTTCTTGGAAAATGCACTAAATTTATCCATCACATCACATGATGTCCAAGAGATATCCCCACTCAGTCATAGAGGGTCCAGAAGCATGTGTTGGTCTCTCCATCCCTTTGTAGGATGTCTAAGAGATCTCCAATTCTATCACAAAGTGTTTCGGAGAATGCAGTGGTTTCTCCACCCCTTCACAAGGTGTCCAAGAGATATCCCCACTCTATCATAGAGTGTCTGAGAGAATGTTGTGGCCTATCCACCCCTTCATAGGGTGTTCTAGAGATATCCTCAGTCCATCACAGAGTGTTTGGAAGAATGCAATGGCATATTCACCCCTTCACAAGGTGTCTGAGAGATCTCCCCGAAACATCATAGAGTGTATGAGACAATGCAGTGGTCTCTCCACCCCTTCACAGGGTGTCCAAGAGATATCCTCACTCGGTCACAAAGTTTTTTAGAGAATGTCACTATAAAATCATCCTTCCCTCTCAACGAGGGAGTGAACATGGGACTAATATCCCCACTCCATCACAGAGTTACCAATAGAAGGTACGGTCTCATTTTTAGTCATCTAGGGACTATTCTCCCCACTCTATCATAGAGTGTTTGGGAGAATTCACTTCCCCATTCTGACTCGTCTATCCTTATCCAAGTCATCATGTGACTAATATTGGGAGAATGTCTGCTTGATGTTGCATACATCCATCTTCAAGCTCATCACATCTCCCTTTGTACTAGAGAACCTTTCTCCCTCTACATCTAAGCATCATACTCTCTCTCTAGATCTTGATGTCAGAGAGTTGTTGTCTTAAGGAAAGAGCTCTATTGATGCTGCTATTTTCAAACAATTTCTTCAAGACTCCAAACATATGTTTGGTTTTCTCCTTCTAAGAAATATGAGGTACTAAGTGGTATTTTACTGCATCTATCGAGATCATTGTTTCCTTCACATCATTCTTCCGCAATCCAATCTCCTTTGCTTCTTCTTCTAGTTATGGTACCTTTTCATTTACAAAATTTAGAAGATCATTCTCCTCTAGGATTCTTCACTAATTGGTAATATCTTGTGAACTTTAAACGAAGCCTTCAACAATACAAATGCATTTATCTCACCAATAATATGAATATTCATCATCTTAGGAACTTGAATTTCCTCAATCATTTTTCATAGATTTTAATGCTCTTGAGCCCATCGATAATTTTCCTTTTGTGGAGATATGTGACAAATCAGTCATCACTAGTAGATACTCGACCTTAGGGATGTGGATTCTTCTACCTTAAATAATTGTTAGTGACAAATAATTTTGCAATATTCAAATTGCATATTCCTCACCACAACTAAGTTTATATAGTTTCAAATCACTTCAAATTCCATTTGATACCATTACCAAATGCATGAAATACAACTTATGTTGAAAATTGTTATCAACCATAGTGTGTCGACAAATGATACGATACCATAGCTTGGAACTCTTGCCCACATGAAATATGTTCTGTGAAATAAACACCATAGAACACCACAATTACCATGTTGCGACTCTGGTGATCTACAAGGTAATGTCACACTAATTAACAGAGATTGATTGATGAGCACATATTGCTATGGAAGCATCTACTAAACTCATTGACGCAGATCCAAGTGTACTAAATTAATCAAAGGAATGGGTCATATTTTATATCTAAATATTATCTAATATTAGAATTGTAATATATACTATAGAATTAATGTAAACATCATAGTGGTAAATATCCTTCCTTTTGTGTGATTATTTGATAATGGTATTTCTATATAGAGAGAGAGAGAATAAAGGAGCACAAATATATTACTTGAGAATTTCAAGCAACCCTTAATAATTTGTTATGCAGAGACCCATGTTCAAAATCCCCCAACTTCATGAAGATGAGACTAGATGCAATTCCTGGATGATTTTGATGGCGTATATATGTATTACATTCGATAAAGGAAAAACTGTAAATTTCTACAAGCAGTATATAACAAAAAGAAAAAATTATCACAAACCCTATGACTAAGGAATGAAATTAAAAAAATCAGTAAGTACTTAGAAATGTAAAGAGTCTCATCTTTAAAAATAAATTAACACTAATAAAAACATAAGAGCTATAATCTTAGATTGGAAAAAAGAGAGAAAATAATTAAATTCTGAAAACATCAAGACATTTAACTCTTATGAATCTATGCAATGAATTAATAAAATAGATAATTCAAACAAATTGGAAAAAGACCTCACACATAATATCAATTAGGTAGTATGCTTTCATGTGGTCATGGTTAAGAAAAATAAAAGGAAAAATATCAACAAGCTAAGACTCTAATCCAATTCTCTTTGAGGTTGAAAGAAATCTCTACCTCACACTAATATCACAACAAAAGGGATTACACTTAATAACAATACGTGATGTAGGAATTGCACACAAAAACCTTACCCATGCACACAAAAATTGTAATGTTGTATGAAGGAAAACAAAATAATTGCACACAATAAGAGATTTTATGTAGATCAATGTGAAGTATGAAACTAACACAAACGTCAAACTAGAACTAGTAAAATAGAACCATCCTACATTTCTAATGTTTTGATATTTCAAATGTCTTTATATTAAAGGATCACCTTTCTACAAGAGATTTGATAATCACTACAATATTCTCGTCACAAAATATAGAAATAATATAGAGAGAGTAGCACTCCCAAAATATAAATAATAACTTCTTCATCAAGATGTGACTCCTTTCCAATAATAATCATTAAACAAAATATAATAAAATAGGCATGATTATGTCACATAATTTAAATACGACAAAATAAAGATAGAAAAGCGAGAGGGAACAAACATTCCTACAAGTAATATAACCTCAATATAACCTTGGTTGCATGGAAACGAAGGAAGCCATGTAATCTTTGCAAAGTTGATCCGGTTACGGGGATATGACATATCTAGAAATTTATGTTGCACTTCCTTCTAGAAAACCAGAACAGCAGGGATACGAAACAATTGTTTGAAACAATAAATGACCACAGAAGTAGGTGGAAAATAAGACGACAAGTGCCACTGCATCCACCATAATTCATTACCTTTATTCCTGAAAATTAATTTACTGTAGTGATAGATGTTTCAGGATGCAATCAAATTTGAAATAAAAAACTTTTTCCCAAAATCCTGTAATAAGATGGTTCACATTTTACAAGGAGAATGAACCATATTTGCTTCAAGTGTTGGGATAGAAACAATTCGAACATGGTTTTTGCACGAGAGAATTATCCAAGATGTGCATTATACGGGATTCATTGTAATCGGTCTGCCATCGACTTTCAACTCTAATTGCATTTTCAACCATACTACTTACGTTTTATTTGACTTGAGTAGCCATGGTGACCGCAGTCATATGCAAATAAGAATATTAGACATGAGTATTCAACATAAAGACATATTATAAGAGAATATGGATGGCTACTCTAAGTGGCCTACTAGTTTAACTAGTTAAATCCCAAGTTTTTCATTATTTTATTTCAGAAATAACTTATATTCATAACTATTAATATACAATATGGAGTGCAAAGTGTGGATGGTGGATTATATTTTGGGTGATGTAATTAGTGGGATAATCATTATCTTCGTAATTTTTAGGGGCATTATATTGAGGGTGGTAAATGATGGTTATACTTTAATGATTTAATATTAAAACAATTAAAAATATATTACAAGGGAGGAGGACTAATGCAAATTGATTAAAATTAGTAAATTTATTAGTGTTAAAGTAGTCCATTCCATAGGAAAGATAAAAGATATTTGATTAAGGAAGAGAATTTTGATAATAATAATAAAACCATTTTATTTATCTCAAATTTTAAAGAGCTTGTGATAGTTTAACAAGCCCCAAAAAGTCATACTCTTGTAAATCTGGTATCTAAGCTAACTTCTACTAGTTTATAGAAGATAGATTTGGACTAAGGGGGGGTCTCAAATACAAGATCTCTTACCCAAGAAATGTCATGTAGGACAATAAGATATTCATGTTCAAATACTTGCATATCATGAGAAGAAAGAGATTCAAACAAAAAACATATAGCTTTGATGGTTGTATGCCTAGGATGAGCGACCTCTGCATTAAGGATAATCTTGTTTCAAGCCCAACTTTTTAGGGGATATAACTACAAGCACCCAAATACATGGGGTGGACACATAAATTATATTTACAACTCTTACAACATGCCAATTCCCTAGACTGCCACGTAAGGACTACACAGGGAATGTTTATCATATGAGTAGGATATAGTAAACATATTTACTACCCTAGACACAAAGAATCATATTATAGGGTCTATAACCTCAATTTTGATTCCCAAGCCATGATAAAGGATGTGAGGGCAATCCTTAATGTGTAAAACCTAGCAAGATTCACTTTAGAAGGCCTTTGTGGTAGTTTTGGATTGTGTGCATGTTCCATGATCTGTAAATTCCTCTTTTAGGACCTAAGATGTTGATGTTCCTCCTCTCACCATTCGCACAACCCCAAGAACCACCCCCAATGCACAAAACCTTGAAATGATACTCATACAACACATATAGTCCAAATATTCTTTTAGAAGGCTTGTGTGGTGTTTTGGTATCATGTCCATAGTCCATAACCTGTAAAATCCTGTTTTACTCCCCAAGAGCCATACACATTCCATAAAAACTCAAAATGTTGCACATATGGAACGTGTGGGACAAATATTCATTTGCATGGGTAATGTGGTGTAGTGAGATCCATCATTGATGCACACAGCCTGATAATGATTTCCATGCAACACATGTACACCAAATATTCCCTTTATAGAGAATCTACTATTTTGTTACATGAAGGAAATGTTTTGGGAAACACTTTTTGGCTCTCAACCTTGAGATTTTTTAGGAGAGACATCAACATAGTATGAAATATTTCGATGCCTAGACTCAAAATTGAATGCCTTGGAAAATATTGAAATCCAAGTTTTGATTGGCTAACCTAAACAAGCTGATATTTGATCAAATCAAGGACATTATCTCAAATCTATATTGATAAAGTCGGGCTCAAAGCTTCTAAATCTAGATTTAAATATTAGAAATGAATAATAGCCAAGGCCTTAAAGAAATATAAGCAGGGGGATTGTCTTTCATAAACCTCTTTAGAGGGTAAATTAAGTGATTTATGGAGGAATATACTCCTATTTTACGATGTGGTTACTCCCTACCTGGTCGCTTGAATCCACAACTAGCATGTTTGTATTATTAATATTCGTCTTGTGGTTGTATTGATTCACGTCATGATGTATCTTCCAAACCTTATATTTGGTGGGGGAATCTATATTACAATGGTTTAAATGGTTATTTGGATCCTTGCATTGATTTGTAGTGGTTGTTTTGTTTTTATCCTCTCCTTTCCACTTTTTTTTCTCCTTGTAAGCATCTTGGTTTCCTTTCTTTTTAGAACCACTTGGTTGTCCTTTAGCCTTACCCATATTCTCCATATATTTTTCTTGCACACATGCCTCATTAATTTTCATGGGTTTAACGAGCATCACTTGCCTCCATAAATGTCAATTTAGAAACCCCAAATATTTGATGAGTACCTCTCGTTTCTTGGTATATATATCCAACATAATGGCCATTTTTTTGAACTAGGTAGTGTATTGTTGCACACTCTCCCCTTGCTTCTATTGGAACTCATGCCAATAGGTTCATTAGTCCTCTTTGTACCAAATAGGGTAGAACTACGAATTAATGAGGGTTTTAAACAACTCCCATTTAGTTACTGGGAAATCACTCTAACCTAAGCGTCTCAGTGTGAATTTCCCACCAAGTTTGAGAATGGCCATCTACCTTTAGTCAGGCACATGAAATATTTTTCTGAAATTCTAGGTTGTGAAAATTGAAATAAATTGCTAACTTCTGCAACCATTGATTCAAGTTAGGAACATCAATCTCACCCTAGTAGGTTTTATGTCTTCTTTTTTCTCCTTTAAAACAAAGACTAAGAATAATTAATGGCACTAGAAATTAGTATGTCTTTCTCTTAAATCATTTTTTGGGTCTTCAATATATCTAGATTTCTTGTATGGAGTTAGAGCTACCAAAATCCTAAAAATTCCAAACTTGTTCTCTAGATTTGTCAGTGACTTGTGTTTCCAGCTTTGAAAATATATCCTTTGGCTAATCCCATAGATTGTTGCTATTGTACTCACCTTCCATGGTAGGACTCTAGTACTTCTTAAGATTGTAAAGTTCTTATCCCAAAAAAATAATTTAAGGCCTCAAATTGGATTTGAATTTTTTTGTACCCCTAATCACAAAAGTAGGATTTGATCATAAAATAGGACCTAAGTATATCTATAATTATAGATCACCCTATTGATTTTTTCCTTGATCCTTCTCTCCTTCGCTTCGCTATCACAACAACTTCCAGTGGGATTCTTCAATGGAGCTGCTTCAGATGGAAATTGTGGTGCTGTACTTGTGATAAAGATTGATAATAATAGAATGATAAAAGGTTTTCTAAAGGAAGGTTTAGGAACAAACACTTGTGTGAAAGTGATTGGTCTTTGGAGCCTACTTACTTGTGCCAAATTTTGGGGGTTGAATCATTACAGGTTATGGACGACTCCCAAGATATCATCAACTGGGCGTTGGGGATTACTCAAGTAAAATCCTTGGAACTTAATCATTGGCTGATCAACATCAAAACTATGATGAAATATTTCATGGGGTTAACATTCAACCATGTTTACATGGAACTAAATGCTAAAGCAGATTCTCTTTCAAAAGTCGCACTAGGTGAAATGGATGGAAAGATTCACTATTCTCTTTTTACTAATCGCTCTATTGTGAGAGACGGTCACATCGTTCTATTCTAACGAAACATTAAAGTGGTGAAAACATGTGGGGAAGTCTTGTGTAGCTGTATTTTATTTTTTGTACTGAACTATTGTCCTATGTGATTCCTTCATTGTTTAGTTTATTTTGTTTGTTTTTGTATTGGTTGAAGTGAGACTCGAGATATAGCAAGCTCATTGTGGCTATGATGATCGAGCCACGGATATTTGTTTTCGAATGTAATTATGACACAACTTTTTTTTAATATAAATTTTTCTTATATTTCTGAAATTAAAAAAAAAAAACATTTCTTAATAGATGTGTGAGAATCCTTGCTTTAGTAACACAACTTCAATGTAGATTGGATTGAGAAGAATATATTTCACCTGTACCAATCCCTTCATAAAATTAATAATAAGCATAGAGTCACTCATCAAATGAATCTTTTGAACTCTTTTTCCAACAACCTAAGCTAATATCAATTTTAGAGCTAGAAATTTTGTTTTGCTGTTGGTACCCTCCCAATCTGTGCCATTAACTTTACAAAATGTGAGTTTAAGAATTTTAGAATACCACCTATGACCCCCACAAAAGGATCCCATTGGGTTATCCCATTGAGATAATCCCATGGCACAATTTTTTCAATAATTTATGGGGCCACCACTCTCTTTCCTTTCACTAATGATTTTTTTTAAAAGCTTTATATGATGCTTAGGCTTTGTGTTACTATCAATTGTGAGACGTTAAACTTTTTTTCTCAATTTTATTAGTACTGACACCCACTGGGGCGTCATGTCACAATGGATAGTACAAGATATATAGCATACCTTGGGGATGTTTTCCCTGAGTGAGGAGGGCCATAGTCTACCATGAGACGTTAAACTTACCATCAAATAGTTCACCATTATTTTCTAGCCACACCCCCTAGGTACATATTAAAGGTAAATCTCTATACTTTTTCAATTTTATGTTCTCACACTCAAATTTTAAGCATACATTGATAAAGACCCCAACTCAAAATCCTTCAATACAAATACCTCTTTCTAATTCTACCCATACAACAATAACAAAAATCACTCAATATACAAACGACATGTGATTTGTTTGCTTACCTTACATATTGCACACCTTCTAGATTTTTCTCCACATATAATCCCAAATAAGAACTATATTACTAAGCATTAGACACATAAAAATCCTAGTCTTTATCAGGCACTTGAATTTACAAATTATTGAGTACCACCAACACAAATCCCACTCAACCTTTGCATCCCTTAATATTTTGCAACACAAGTCCTAGACTAGGTTATAACACAAATTTGTCTGATAATATCATAAACAAAGGCTAGGGACATCATTCTAAAAAGGCTAGGGACATCATACTCTTGTACTTGTACTTGTATGGAGTGATCCAACTCTTGTTGGTTAGAGAAACACTAGACAAAAAGAGGGATCAAAGATGGGGGAAAGTGGGATTGAACATGATAACCATGACATAAACATTAAAAAAAACACTTAGAAAACCCTGTTGTTTCTTTTGTCAATCCTTTATACGTTGGCCTTAGTCAATAAAAGCTATGGCAATATTGTGAATTGTGTGCATGAGGCTCCTGAATTGATAGGCTCATGCCATAGTTTCCACAAAACATGTTTAATATTTGCTTCATTCCCTCCTCTAGTGACATTTGCAATCGAGACTAGCCTCCACTCAACAGATCACTTTCTTCTTTCCAGTGCTCCCCTCCTCTAGGGGCTTCTAGAGATCGACAAAGGACAACACTACTTTTGACCATAGACCACATCTACATCCTCCCAACCCCATAAATGTTGATTGTATCGAACCCATGCAAAAACTCAGTTGTATGCATCAAAATCACAACAATAGGCTCCTCACTCCCGACATTGTCACACTACCCATTATATCTCCCCTTCTAGTTCTTATAGTTCTTTTAGACATATTACTATTTCAAGTTTTCCTCATTTGGCTTCGAATATTAGGAGAGACACTTCCAATGCGTACCATGACATACTCACTATTTTTGGATCATAGATCCCATATCCACACTCCTTGTATATTTATTTGCCTATTTAGACAATGCATCACGAACTAGGAGTTGACATATATCCCATAAGCCATAAATGAAAATATTGTTGATGATGACTTCGATGTACAACATGGTCCAATGCAGATGCATTAGCCCTCTATGTTAGGATCTAACAAGGCCAAAATTACATGATGGGATATTTGCAAGCCCCGTCGATGAATAGAGTGAGAGAGCCTCCATCTTGTAAAGAAGAAATCTTAGATAGTTCTTCACCTTCCCTATATCCAATAACTGATAGGGAGGTTGATTGCTAGTTTGATGCCCTCTTGGATGATATGTATGCTTCTTTATTGTGTTCTCTCTTGAAATGACAAAAATAGATATATTGTAATTCATATTTTGACTCCATCATTCTCTAAATACCCCCCAAGAGGTTCTAATTTCACGAAGCGATAGATCTTTCTAGATTGAATACAACCTAGTTTTAGTCTCCAAACATTTGAAGGTATCTAACACATTTCTCCAATACAAAAAAACATCAATATTGTTGCAAAACTAAACTCTATGATGTTGTTCATAATAACATAAAAATTACATTAAAATAATTTATATGAATTTAATAAAAGTATAATTATGTCTACTCACTAACACCTAGATTATATCACTAACACCTAGATTACATCAGATAACACCACCAAAAAAACAAAAGGTTTGTCCTATCCCACCACTAAATTTGAAATTACACTTACATTCCCATGCTTCTTTACTTGACCATAGTACCTTAAATATATATTATTATATATTTATAAACTAAACCAACAGAAACACACACACACACACATATAATATACACATAAAAGAAACCATCAAGATTAAAAAAACAAAAATATTCATTTTAGAAGCCATAACTTTCTAAGATAAGAGTTTTAGCTCCACAACAAACCATCAAAATAAAAAAATAAAAATATGCATTTTAGAAGCCATAACAGTCTAGGATAAGGGTTTTAGGGCCACAAATTTTTAGAAAGTTTGAAAACGAGTTATGGCACATTAATGGGGGTTTTGATCCCGCCTTCCAACCACTGCATGTGGAACAGAGAGCGAAGAGGTTCGAGAGAGGCAAGAACAGGCTATGTAGGAGCTTCTGCAATGGAGGCATCCAAATCATTTTATGGAAAGAGGTACATTAGAGCATACTTGGAAAGAAATGGCTGAAACCCCTTTCAGATACAACTTTTAGTACTACAAATTATATTTTTGAAGTTGAACCTACAAAATGGATAGCTGATAGTGCAGCTTCTACTTGCATGTTGTGTAGTTCACGATTTCACCCAATCATGTGTCCAAGGCATCACTATATATTCCGTGGTGGAATTTTTTGCGACCCTTGTTCTAAGGGAAGGAGCTTGCTTCCTAAGAGATTTGATAAGAGTGAACCCCAATGAGTATGTGATGTATTCTGGGTGAGGTTAGAATCAATACAAGGTCGTTTGATTAAAAAGGCGAGTCATGAAGCACAACCAAAAATACATCTTGGATGCTTCCCTTACTTTAGGTAATAACATCACGGACTGTGGTATCCTATATTTACAATGGACCATGATGCCCATGCTATTGTAAAAATCCATCAAATAGGTACACAAAAGAGCCTATTCAAGAGTAATATCCCAATCTAGTGAATAATCCATCAATAGCAGAGTAAAAGGCAAGAGCAGTTCCAGATCCTTATGGCCTTCTATGAAGGCTAAAATGGCCTTTGAAGGGCTCTGAAGACTTTGAATTTGAAGGTTGGATTCATGGTTCTCTGTGTGTTCCATTAGTATTGTATAGTACTAAGTTTGGGTCTGTTCTTCATGTTTCTCTATGTTTTCCTTGTTCAAAAATCTTGTGGCTTGTCTTCTCTGGTGATTAGGGATGGGGTGTTGTTGCATCTCTCTATAGTCTTAGGTTATTCATTCAGTGAGGGTCATAAGTGGTGTACCTCTTGTTGAAATTCTCAACCTGGAGATTTATTTCTCTTGTTGGTGGTTTCTTCATGCTTCCCCTGTGATTTGTTCATCGGAAATGGTGTCCTCATCTTGTTTATACGGTATGGTTGCTATTGTTTTCACTATGTTTCGGTTTCACATTTCTGGTTGTTTTCATTAGTTTTGATAATCAATAAAAATCATTAACTTCATTTATTTTATTATATTGCATATCCTTCCATGGGAAACATCCTCTTGAATCCTGTCTATTGTGTCAGGATATGTCCCAGACATAGCATTCTTCTTTACCATACAAACATTCATATTTAAAGGCCAATTGACATGTTTTGGCCACTTCAATGTTAACATCCTTCTTCTCTCAATTGGATGAGAAATGAAATAATACGCTACAATAATTCTACATTATCATTCAACAAGAACTTTTACATTGAAAATCCAAAACTCCACATTTGTTTTGACATTCATATTGGACATTTAAACTTAGATGTACCAATGTTTGGACCTTGCAACTTATATTTTTGGAAAACGTTCACGCCGTTGTCTATAATTAATTTCATTCACATATGAAAAAGAATTGAATTTATACATGAATTCTTATATATTTCCATCCTTTAAATCTCTAGTCTTATAGTAGACACGGACTGTGGAATTCTATATCTATAATGGACCACGATGCCCATGCTATTGTAAAAATCCATCAAAGAGGTACGAAGGAGAGCCTATTCAAGATTAATATCCCAATCCAGTGAATAATCCATTAGTAGCAGAGTAAAAGGTAGGAGAAACTCTAAATCCTATAGTAGCAAATCTAGTTCGGGAGGACCGAGATTTAGCAGTTTAACTACCGGTACCATAACTAACTAGAGCGGAGGTACCGACATAGAAAGAGGCAGGAGGATAAAGCATAGGTAGCAGTAGAGCTAGAATTTCAACCCGCAACAGATATGGATGGGAGTATATCGAACATATTCCGTTGACCATGTAAAGGCATAGGCATTGGTTGCAGAGGTCAAGGTATAAGAAAGAGCCAAATCCAGCATTCCAACCACTTGAATAAATCAATATTGTCTATATTCCTATCAATCGTGCGATGATGAGCTAGTGTTATCCATCTATCCCCAACCCTTTTCCATATACTAGGATGAGATATAGATCGTAATAATCATCCTGTAAAATCATGAGCTTCGGGAAAAAGTAACTAAGGTGGATGGAAAATAATATTTTCCTGCACCAGTCGTAGCTTCTCTTTGTCCGGTTCTAGGAAAGGAAGAGGTAGTTCAATAATATGTTCCAAATCCATTATTGGCTTACCTGGCATAAACAAAGGTATCAGTGGCAGTGTATCGAGATGGAATTTTATACCTATCATCAAAAGTTAAGCTATCCAGGGGGATACTCAGCAAACACACTCATTCTCCACAACCAAGCTATCTACCCAAATGCCTAATATTATGACCTTTATGACCCGTGTTTCTCAGTCCCAACCATAGAATTTAGGATACTAGCAGCATCGGTGTAGATAAAATATCCACTTATACATTACTCCACTTTTGGGTACTGGTAAAGATAGAGAGCACGCAATATTTTCCTAATGATATGGAAGTTGTTGGAAATATTACTAAAGAGGTGAAAAGGCCAACATGCTCCTCCGTTTAAAATAACATAAATCTTAGCAAGTTGACGTGACAAATCTGAGCACTCTCAGATCTTGGTTGAATTTTCCTTGGGGACAATCCATGGAGTATGAAATTTATAAGGCCACCAACACCATACCAGGCTTTGTCAAGGAGAGACTTGACTTTATACTATCTGAGTTTCCAACATTTTTATTAACTGTTGCTTTTGGTGTTGACTATGAAAGCCATGCATCCTCTATTTCATTAATTTATTTTCCATAATAGATTTTCTTTTGTTAACTGGAGTTGTATGGTAATAATAGTGATCAATACAGTGTTCATGGGGGTTCTCTCTTACTCTTCAACCAAACACTGCTCAGTCCTACTACTAAGCTGAGTTAACTTGATCCCAAGTTGAATCTTTGTTGGTGATTCAATGGAGTTTAGCTCAATTTAACTATTAGTTTGCTTGTTTTCCCTTCAGGATTATCTTCCTATTTAGCGGACCAGTTATTGGGGGCTCATTGTATCTCTTCACACTTTTAAAGCTCAAAGCTTACCTTGGCATTTTCTATTATGTTTTCTCCCCTCTTTACTATTTTCATTATATAATTTGTTGCATTACAAGGGACTCTTTTTTCTAGTGAATATTATGTGTCTGATTCGAAATTAGATTTTATAACTAATTCCTTATATGAATTCTGGTGTTAGTTGGGGATTTGACAGCCCACTAATATGAGCTAGACTGTTATAGAGACAAGGATTACGCTATCAATTCGAATTTTCTCTACAACAGATCCAATACAGTCAATTTACTATGGAAACACCAAGGAATGGGAAAAATTGTAGTAGAACAGTATAATCTGTAGTAAATTCAGCAATAATAAAAAATAATAACATCTAAAAAATACAAAATGCAGTATTGTAAACTTCATATCTGCACCGAATTACAGCACATATGACAAGAAAACGTTCATGTAAAGGTATTGGATGCTAACCCAAGTCAACTCAAAGAGAAGTTCCCATTTTCTCGTAGACTACCCGTACACAACACTCACCAAACACGTCCCACTCTCAGGCCTAGGAGCTTATTTATGACTAATATTTCTACTTGTGCTTCATCTTTTACATGGAGGAGAAATCCTCTTACATGATAACTTAGTCAGGTAAATATTATCTCTGAGTTCTACTGAACTGTAACATACAACCTCTCATGCCTCTAAAAACTTATGCTAACCCTTCTAATAAATCATTGGTTTGACCTGCTTTGTTTTTAATCATTGTTGGGCATTTCCTCTTAGCTTGAGACAATATGTTGTCTTTTGGCAATGTTGATAGAGCCCCCTTGATAAATTGTTTTATCCCTAAAATACTAGACGTGGAAGTATTTTTGGGCCATCCCCATGAAACTTTTTTGGGGGTAGATCCTTGCACTAAATAAAAATTTTGACGGTAAACTATTCCTCAAATAGAAATTGAAGGTTAATCCTCTTAATACTATTTACAGTTTCAGATATGATATGACCAACTTTTATTTTCACCCTTCGTTTCCAACATTAACATAGTTATCAAAAAGTGGCTGAGTAACTTTAGAGGAAGCAGAGTGATTACTTGAATTTGATGCACTGTGATACTTTGACTTGTTTTATTTTGTTCCAGTCTTCTCAGAATACTCTTTTTTAGCAAGCACCTTCTCATTCATGGGAAAGGAACTAAATTCGTTCTTCTCTGCATTATTTTTGCAATATTTCAAATGTCGACCATAGTTATATAAAGCCAATTTTTTCACTTTGGAAAAAAAAATGAGCCTTAAAGTTTATTGGCAATTCAAATCTATACCAAATTTTTGACATGGGTGAGCTCTTGGAAAATAAAAACCAGAGTTGGAACCATAGTTTTCCTCCTATTTTATGTGTTTAAACTTTTTATGCCAATAGCATTCTTAGTCCTTACTATATTACTTTTTTGTTTGTAATTAAATTGATTGTTTATGATAGATAGTACTGCATATTTAGCCTCTCATTTGGTTAAGGGAATGAGTTAACAAGTAGACAAACTCAACATTTCCCGCTAATTTAGTTATTCTAGCAATGAAAAGTTCCACCTTGATCTATTCATTTTTTAATTTCCAACAATTTGGGTCATATTAAAATAGGCAAAAACCCACAAAGGAAAATCCCCAAGGTCTCAATGAGGTGGAACCGTAACTTTCAACAAAACGCCTTCTGAATTTGGGGAATAATTTCAACAGAAAATAGGTTTTGTCCACTAATTAACTTACTCCATTTGTCAACTGCTCATCTAAGCTTTGATGTATTTACTATGTAACTTTAATGAAATTTTTCTTTCCCTAAAATATCAATGCAAGATGGTCTTTTATTATCTCCAAAATGGTCAATTCATATTGAACAATAATAACATTTAGGTATCTTTTATGGAGCGGTCCAATTGTAGATACCCATAAAAACCACAGAAACATTCATCTACTCTTAAGTACCACAAACTAAATTTAACCAATCATACACAAGATATCATGATCAGAAATATGCTCAACACTTCTCTAATGCCAGACCTAGGAAGACTAAGGCACCATAATCTTTCAAAATAAATGTACTTGCTTCTAATTTTCCCTGCTCGTCCCTTATTTCTCTCTATTTTTAACCTTACCCTGTAATGAGCACTCATTTCTCATTTATGATGCTGGAAAGAGATAAACAAACAACAACTACCATACAAAGACATATCATTTAAGTTGTTTTACTGACCTGTAATGTTTGAAATCAAAATCTGTTGGAGTGTTTGAATACATCTATCCAAAAACAAAGGTGGATATCAGTTGTTAAAACAAACACAAATCGTGTACCACAAACTTCTAAAAAATGCATGTTTATATTTTCTTTCATGAAGAGAAACAACCACTTTTTATTAAGCTGCAACCTTCCTCAATTTTGTACGCATCTCAATTTGATATTTTTGTGAGTGTTTTTTTTCTTTTATTTGGAAAACTAATCAACAGTACAAGGAAAAATTAACTACATCTAGAATTGACCATGAAGTTTTGGTACCTTTTGCATCACTTCAGACCGTAATTTACTAATTTAGGAACATACAAATTTATAAGTTATAACTGAACAACAATCAGGAATAACTCCAAATGTCCTATCTTGCTAACAACAAACCTATATTTGAAACTAGGTTTATACCAAAAAATGAAAAGACAGACATGACAATTTAGAAGTATTTGACCCTGTCCATGGTTATAATTCCTCCTTATGATACACTAGTGCATATAACAAATCTTTCAAAGTGGAAACAAGTCAGCCAGATCACGTGGAGTGGACCTTACCCATCAACAAAACCAACTTAAGTCTAAAATATATGTGTTCCTATTGTAGGATTCTTCACCTAAGGAAGGAATCATGAAATTCAAAGATAAACAATCCTTTTGTATTGAACTTTTGAAAGCTGGATAGAAACAAATAAAGGAAATTTAGAATTCTATTTGTCAAAATTTGTTGAGATTTCAAACCAAGGAACAAACCAGACAAGATTTGGTTGATAGCTTGGCATAATTATTTCATGTACAAACCCAACAAAATCAGCACCTTATCCAATATGTGGCAAAAGGCATAGCCATTTGATGAATTGTTACAATTTCCTTGTTTGCAAACTCTCCAATGATCAGTCACAATTACCAGAAAAAAAGTGAAGATATGAGGTGAATTCATACTTGGCTCACTTGTACATCTATGCAAGGTGCCCCTCATGCAGATATTATTAAATCAAGAGAATGTAAAATAAGTGGGAAGAAAATAAAATCAAATGGATCTTTATACGTGCATTGGTTAACTATGTTTTCCCCAAAACATTATTGCACTGATTACCTCTGCATAAATACTTTCAAACAAGCCATCACCACAAGCAGCACAATCAAAATCATTGTGTTCAACCATGCCACCATGCCACCAGGATTGTTGGGATACATGGATCATCTTTAGGAATACCTTGCTCCACTTTAAGGAAACAGTGATTAAAATACTATTGAGGCTGCTGAAATCTGATTTTCTTAAAGCATTTAAAACCAAATATGTATGAGACTCCAATTTGACTTCTAGATTAAGGATCTTGGCCATTCATCTTCTTGATTTTATAAACCAACCATTAAAATCAGTGTGAATGTATAGACTTTGCCAAAGCATCACCGAGGGGAGGATTAGAGATTTTGTATTGTTTCCCTCTTGAGTCTTATTGTTTTGCATCACACATGAAAATCTTTGTTACATTTTGGAGATAAAAAAACAAATTTCTTGTTGTTCAAGGTTGAGCACTGAGGAGTCATCCACATTCTTCATTGAGCAAATTCAATTATCATTGAGTGCAATAAAGCTTCCAGAAAGTGAAATGTATCTTATTGTTCTTCAAAACAATTTCCAGAAGTGTTGAAATGATGGTGTAAATTGTAATCTTCACTGGTTTCTATAATTTCCTTTTTGAAATTTTATTAAATGACCAATTTTTTCACTTTTTTCTTTATTTCGACCTTTGACTAGTTTTGATGTCTAGGTCTCCAAATTCGTCCAAATGCTCCCAAATATTCACAGAAGGTAAATGACTGAAATTAATATTTTAGTATGATGTTCAAGGAATCTTTATGATCCTATAAATGCTTCTACAAACTTTTTTATGATTCTGGTCAAGGTAGGAGCTTTGACTAGTAATTTGGGGTTCTAATTCTCCCACAATGAATATTGAAAATCGCTTCCCAAATGCACTCAAGCCAACTCTAATTCCTAAATTGAATCAGGGAACATGTAAATTACATAAATATTAACTCATGTGAATCACCATTCAACTTTTAATGTTTTCTATAACTCCCTTAAATCAGATGCAAAAAGACTAGTTTCAACCTTCGGGGAAATGATAGGAAAAATTCTCCAAATGCTATGAAACTCAACAAAATGACTCCAAATGCTTATGTACTGAAAATTAAACATATATAATCCATAAATAAAAGTCCATTCATCCATAAACCATCATTATTTTACTTATACATTCGAATCTATCAACATTATATTGGTTCACAACAAGGTAGTGGGGAAATGGCATTGTTTCTTCATTGTTTAACATTTATACATGAAATATTTTGGGTATTTCAACCTGAGAGTATTATGAAATTTTAAATACATAAATAACATTCCATTCATCCATAAACCATCAGTATTTTACTTATCCATTCGAATCCATCAACATTACATTGGTTCACAATAAGATAGTGGGGAAATGGCACTATTTCTTCATTGATTAACATTTTTACATGAAATATTTCAGTATTTCGACCTGAGAGTATTATTAAATTTAAATATATATAATTTACATTATAAAATAAAATAATGGGGCATTATAAGGTTCCCCAAAGAGATCAATAGCTCATCCAAAGCGCAATCCCTCCATGAGCAAGAATATGCAATAAAAACTGGAAATGGTTAAGAGAAAGTGTTGCAATAGAAGGAACCAAGAGCTTCCCTGTATATTACACCTGAAAATACAACTCCATTAAATCTCCATGAAATACCTGAGTGGCCTCTCCAAACACTAACTTGGATGTGAATCTTTCACCCTCGAAATTTGCTAAGGCAAGAAACTAGTCATCCGCTAGCTCTCTCAATTCACAAATGCAATTTTCTCAAATGATAAAAATGTATTCTCTTAGTTGATTCTTTTATTTTATAAACATAATTAACCTTATAAGGTTACAAATCCATCCAAAAACTCAATCCAATTCGAATTAGGGTGTGTGCTCATGATTTTCCATGTGCCCTACCTTTCCTAGCCTTCCATCTTCCTCAAATTCGAGTAGGATCCCATTGAGCTTCCCAAAATCACATGAGCACCCTCTTGGATGCTATTTTTTGAACTGACATGTCATATATTTCATATTTCAGCCTTCATTTCTGATTTTTGTCATAGGTTTCATAGCATCTTCATCATTGTTGTCATAGAGCTAGGGAATCTAGTCCAAATGTATCACTAGCTCCAAATTGATTCTTCCTCTCCCATGTAGGTTACATTTCCTTCCAAATTCGACCTATGATGCATATGGACAATTTTATTAGCCTCATAACTGATCCAAGAACATTTATTCTTCCCATGTATTTTGTTAGGTATAACTCCCGATTGATTATTATTCCAATGCCAATGCAAATATTTATACATTTCAGGCGGTGGCTAAGATTCCGACCGGCCTATCCATATTCCTACGTAACTGTTCAGCTTCCTATTCTTTATTTATTTATTTACAATATTATAATCCCTAACGGATTATATTCTAACA
>LPNX010648205.1:348779-387135 GCA_001517045.1 Pseudotsuga menziesii
CATGACAAAGCCTTCTGGCTGAGACATGAAGACATTCTCTTTCAAGTCTCCATTCAAGAAAGAAGTCTTCACATCCATTTGATGAACTTTCCACCCTTTATGAGCAGCTAAAGAGAGTAAGGTACGGATGGTAGCCCATTTTGCTGTAGGAGAAAATGTTTCTTCATAGTCAATTCCTTCTTTCTGTGCATAGCCTTTTGCTACAAGCCTCGCTTTGTGCTTGTCAAGTGAGCCATTTGATTTGTATTTGTTCTTGTACACCCACTTGCAGCCAATTGGTTTGGTTCCAACTGGAGGTTCAACCAGCTTCCAAGTTCCATTCTTCATGAGTGCATCATACTCATTCTGCATAGCTTCTTTCCACTCAACTCGAGTAGAAGCTTCTTCAAAGGAAGTTGGTTCAAAGTTAGCAGATAAATTAAGTTCACAATCAAATGATACTTCCATGTCATCACCTGAATTATCTGCTCCTCCTCCATCTTCATGTCTTTTCGAACTTCTTGTTCCCGTATTTCCAACTTCATCTGGATGGACACTTTCAAGTGTCTTTGTGGCCCATTTAGGAATCTTCCGTGATGGTCCTGGTTGATCAGCTGGTGGTGCTTCATCATTGATTGAGAGTCTTTCAATTCTCTCAATCACATCATCTAGTTGAACCTCTTGTTCAAGTGAAGTAGCAGGAACTTCTTCATGCGGGGGAGTTGGTGCTTCATATGGAAATTCCAAAGGTTGATCCAGAATAGGAATCCCGCCTTCAAGGTTTGGAATTTCATATTCATTTTCAGAATATGTCTTTGGATGAGGATAATTTTCCAAATGATCAAGCTGTCTCTCAATGGACTGGTCATTTTTATTAGTTTCAAGAAAAATGACATCTCTGGAAATAACAAATTTCTTGTTTACCTCATGATACAGACGGTATGCCTTGGAGTATTATTCGTACCCCAAGAAAATGCATTTTCTGCTTCGAGCACCAAGCTTGTTTCTTTGCTCCTTTGGAATCAAGGCATAACAGGTGGAACCAAAAACTCTGAGATGCCTGACTGAAGGGAGATGGCCAAACCACATTTCATGTGGAGTCTTGTCATTAAGAGCATTTGAGGTACTTCTATTTCTCAAATATGCTGCACATTTTACTGCATCACCCCAAAACATTAGTTTTACACTCTCGAAAAACATCATTGAGCGAACCATATTCATTATGGTTCTGTTCATTCTTTCTGCTACACCGTTTTGTTGAGGATTGTAGGGAACGGTAGTCTGATGTGCAATTCCATGTTGGCGAAGATAATTTTCAAAAGCATTTGAAGTGTATTCTTTCCCATTATCAGTACGAAGTGTACCAATTTTTGATTGTGCTTGTTTTTCAATCAATGCATGAAAGTCTTTGAATGTTTGAAATGCTTCTGATTTTGTCTTTCAACAGTAAATCCAGCACATTCTTGAGTAGTCATCAACAAATGTCATAAAATACTTATTCCCATTTGCTGAAGGAGTTGGCATTGGGCCACACAAATCAGAATGTACTAATTCTAATTTCCTACTTGCTCTGAAATTAGATTCATGGAATGGTAGCTTACTATGTTTCCCTAATATACATGCATCACATTTATTCTTCTCTTTGGGAATGGTGGGCAAACCAAATACACCATTCTTTCTCAACAAACAAAGACTGCTATAATTTAGATGACCAAATCTTGCATGCCATAATGAGCTAGATGACATATTACCTTCTCCATGCTGAGAGAGGTAGGCATAGTTCTGAAATCTTGCGGATGAACCCTTGAGCTTCAACGGCTTCCCATCTTCATATCCAGTCATGATGACTTGGTTGTCAGAGGACTTTCTTATTTCAACGATTCCATCAAACATGTGGATGGAATGGCCTCGCTGTCGAATCTCCACCAAGGACAGCAGGCTTCTCTACAACTCTGGAAGATAGAGAACATTCTTCAACAAGAAATCAGGGAATCCAGGCATCTTCAGTCGAATGGTGCCCATTCCCTTTGGTTTAAGACTTGACTTATCTGCAAAGTAAACTATGCCATCTATTGTTTCATTAAGTTCTTTAAAAGAGTCTTTTCTAAATGTCATGTGTGATGTTGCACCAGTATCAAGCAGCCAACAATCTTTGTAAGATGAAAGTGAAGTCATTTCATTAATTCCAAGATTACAGTGTGCAACAATACAAGAATTAGAATATTTACTAGCATCTTGGTCATCTTTCTTCTGGTTATGTTTGTCTTTGATGGAGTCCCATGAAGCCCAACACTGATCTGATGTGTGCCCAGTATTTCCACAACACTTGCACTACAAATCTGATCTTTTGCTGAAGTTGTTTCTGCCCCCTCTGCCTTTGAAGTTTCTTCTTCCTCGTCCTCTCTTGCTGCAATCTCCCTTGGAAGGGTCTTTGGATCGATTCTTTGTTTTTTGAACAAAGACAAGGGATTCTTCGATAGGCTCGCTTGATTTCTTAATCTTTCTAGACCATTTTGGATATGTTTCCTTGCCAGTGAGGACATCACCAACAATAGATTGCATTTTTACAACTGTTAGTGTAGTTTACAATAATGAACTTGATATGACAAGTAGAAATAGAAAAAAATAATAACCTTGCAGGTCTACAGTCTCTGCCAAGGTGATTTACAATCTCAACTTCAGGTTTTAAAGGGATACAATGACAGTATCGCAGCTTCAATTAGCAGCAATTCATGGAGAAGAAATTCAGTACCAATTTGCAGCCTTCAGGGTATTTATGCAATTGGTAATGGTGTGACACATAAGGATTTTGCTCTACATGGATCACAAGAGATTGAACTCTTTACACACAATACTTCCACTAGTGCACTAATCAGCATACATTATTCTTCAATATTCAGCATAATATCAGTCAGCATATCAATCACAATATATCAGTCAGCATGATATACAACATACATTATTATTCAGCATAAAAGATATATATCAATCACCTCCACGCAGCATATATATCAGTCAGTATGATATATATCAGTCACCTCCATGCAGCGCTCGAGGCTGCACCACCGCACGCTGTTCAAACATTCATTAAGGCCATCGGTTTCCTTTCTCGCCCTCTCTACAAGTGCCATTCACCACATATTTCTACCACATTTTCATTACCAGGACAGCATCCCTTCCTTAAGGTTTTTGTGTCTCGGGCTGAAACTCATATGGAACTCCTTCAACAAGTGATCTTATTTGTTGCAAAGGTCAATTTCACAAATTACACTGATTTTGCACAGTTTTTAAGGCCTTTGCTGACCTATACAATGATACAAAATTCAGTATGAACTGCTTATACTTGCTTTTCTCAACGCCTTCATTCTCTCTTGGTATCCGTATCATGTACTCATCCCTCTCAAGGGTTGTGGATTTTCAGGATTCTGGTAGAGTGTATCGCGTTTTATCCACAGCAAACTCCAACGTAGCCAGCAGTCTCTTCACGCGGGCTCTTCACGCAGCCTACATGCAGTCTTCAATCTTCAACGCAGTCTCTTCTCCACGCAGCATACGCAGTCTCCTCCACGCAGCATATGTACTCAATGATCTCAGGCTCATACAACAACCATATTATTCATGCACACACATTTTACTCACAGGGAAAAATATTTGCAGACCTTTCATTAAATCTCCAACGCATTGAGATTCAATATATACTCAGCTCCAATATAGATTGAAACTCATGGGCCTCTTCAAAATATAAGCAGCATAACCCATACAACATGCTCGAGTTCCTCCAGGCAGACACACCAATCTTTGAAAAAAATCTTCCAGAACTTTCTTCACTTTCTCAGGATCGTCACTCTCGCATTCAATCTCATAACAAGTACCAAAATTGTACTGCGTCTCATCCAGTTCGATCTTCAGCCACGCCGGGACCACCAGTCATACATATGAACATATTTGCAGAATTTTCCAAAAAATTCCACGCACAGTAATTAGGGCAGAAATTAGGGTTTTTGGATTCCCTACGGTTACGGGCAATATCTCACCTCGACGAGTTCAGCAAAGACTAGATCGACAGGATGGTTCACGACGCCGAGAAATACAATGATGAAGATGTGAAGAAGAGAGTCGAGGCCAGGAACTCGCTGGAGAACTACGCTTACAGCATCAGAAATACTGTCACAACGGTCGAGGAGTGCAATTAGGAATTAGGGTTAGGTATAACAATGTTCTAGCAGAGAATACACACAGAATTATTGGCTTCCATGCTATAAGAAAAACGCATGCAATGAATGCACTGGCAGGAGGGAAGAGCAGAGGGCAGACTGGCGATGGGCAGGCAGTCTGGAAATGGAATGGCAAGCAGAATGCCAGGACTGAGATGCAGTAGGCAGGAGTTATGGAAAATAGCCAAGCTCTGATACCACTTGTTAGGTATAACTCCCGATTGATTATTATTCCAATGCCAATGCATATATTTATACATTTCAGGCGGTGGTTGAGATTCCGACCGGCCTATCCATATTCCTATGTAACTGTTCAGCTTCCTATTCTTTATTTATTTATTTACAATATTATAATCCCTAACGGATTATATTCTAATATATTTGAAATTGCAAGAGGATGATAACATGTGGCACATAATTTATAGCTTGTGTGGGCACCATAGTCTCCATGTGTCTCCATGTTCCATTGCCACTTAAATTTTCTCTTGTATTTATTTAATAAGCTCCATTATTAAATATTTATTCCATTCTAATGTCTGGACATCATTTATTATCTCCCTTATTAAAATTCCAAATGTATCCATCCACCCTAGGGAGCTAGTAGGATTGATGGAATTGTCTTGCTATGCATTTATTTGAATGGGGACACTACAGTCCTCCCCACCCAAGATTGCTTGTCCTCAAGCAATTTCATATTTGGATGCTGCAAAATATTCTCCTCTTCCCATGTGGAATATTCACTTAGTATATCCTTCCATTGTACTTATTATTCTTTGATAGTTCCTCTTCTCAATATCCTTCCCTTGTCTTCAAAATATTTTCTGGAACAAATGTGAGATGAGCTTCATCATCCAAAGGAGGAAGTATTTCCTTGAAGAATATATCAGCCACTTGTGCAGCACTAAAAGATGATAAAAAAAAAAATAAATGAGCAAATTTTTTCAATATATCCACTGCCAAATATATGCAATCCTTATCCAAATATTTGGGCAAACCAGTGATGAAATCCATTGAGATATTGTCCCATTTTTGCTCCGGAATGGGAAATGGTTGCAATAAATCAGCTGGGCATGTAAGTTATGATTTATTTTGTTGACATACCTTACATCCATTCACATGTTTCTGAACATATTCCTTCAGCCCTTCCAAAAATAATCTTTTCCTTAATTGCCTATAAGTTTTGGCCAGCTAGTGGGAAATCATGTGCTTCTTGCAAAAATTTTGTACTAGAGATTGGTCTAATGATTCCAACCTATAAGAGTTCTTGTATGGCCTTCTCAATATAATCTCTTAATTTCTTGGGATCTCTAGTATTTTAATGGGTGAAGTACCCTCATCCAACACAATGGTGTGCTCAACCCCCCTACCAGGTGGTCTACCATGTGGAAGACCTCTAAATTATTTTTCATACTTCTGCAATAGTTTCTCTATCTCCTTTGAGTGTTCAAGAAAATTTATGTTTGGATTGCGATATGTGATATGACATTCAACATCCCATTTTATGTCCCCATGCCTCAATATAAATCTCATACTATTGCAAGTCACTACTTGATTTGGTTAAGTGTGTTTCCCTCTCACAACCCTTAGTACACCTTTCGAATATAAAATTTCATCTTAGGAATTTAATAATTTACTATATGCTCCCCTATAGAATACATCCATTGCACTCCCAAAACCACATTAGTATCAGCAACATCAGCCACATAAAAACTATCAACAAAAGTATAGTTACCTATGGTGACTTGCAACTTTCGAACCCATGTTTTGAACTGCATTGTGTTGTAACCGGGAATGATAATTGTGAAGCCATCGAATGGTTCAATAGGTATATTCCTTTTCTCCACCATCTCTACGTAAATGAATTTATGTGTGGCTCCTCCATCTACCAAAACTGTAGCTCTTTTTTTTGGTACCACACCCTTGCATCGAATAGTATGGTAGCGAGGCACTGCTGAAAGTACTATCATTCTTGCTTTGTCCGGTGAAGGCTAATTTAATTCCTGTATTTTTTATTCAACTGTTGTCTCATATGCCTCCTCCTTCCTCCATACCCCCTCCATTACCTACATTATCAGAAAATACTTCTATGTATTGAGCCTTCCCCTTAGGACATTTATGCCTCGATGTCCATGGTTGAAAGCATTTGAAGCACAATTTTTTTCTTTGAAGTTCATCCCTGTTTAGTCCTTATTTCTTATTTTGTTCATATGAATCTCTTTGTTAAGGCTTCTTATCAGGTGCATCATTTTTCCAAGGTTTCTTTTCAAATTCGGAGTTAGGCTTGGGAGGAAATCTTGTTCAAGGAAGCACATTTTGGAGATGTCTAGTCAAGTTCATTGCATCTTTTAATGTAGTGGGCTTGTGGAATTTGACCAAACCTTTTAAGTGTTCATCCAAATCGTCAGTGAACAGAAATACTAACCTTCCCATAGACAAATCAACCACCTTTACTGCTAATTTTTTTAATTCCATCATATAATCAATAGGGGTCCCGACTTGCTTCAATTGGGCTAGTTCTTTGAAAGACAATTCTGGATCTTTTTGCTCAAATATGTCTAGTACATTGTCAATAAATTCTCCATATGTTTAAACCTGGTCATGACCCAAATTTCTCAGTCCATGGAACCACCATTCATTGGCATCTCCTTCCAAGTGCAATATGGCCATTTTTAAGGCATCTTCTTCCACCATTGGATTCAGCTGAAATACACATATAATTTTTGCACCCAAGTGTTAGCAGAATGAAGCAAATATTTATTCACTTCACACAATCAACATTACTAGAACACCTGGAATATTCGATAAGCCATTAATAGGACAAATATATATTGATAAGTTGATAGATAAAAAGATGTTTTACAAGAATTAGTGTCGGGTATTTTATACCCTAAGTGGTAAGGGGGGTGACTTTTCAAGTCACCTCTTGAGTAATTAATTAATTACCCTAATTAACCTACTTAGTATTTAAATGTTAATATTTATAACATTTATATTTGTTACATTTCCTTCCCCTTAAGGGAATCTTTGTCCTCAAAGCTTGTATCAACAACAATGTCTGAATTCCCTTGAACTATCGTCTTGGGATCCTTTCCTTTTTGTAATTGCGACACTTGATGAAATGAGACAATATGCGTTACGGATTCCCAAGGAGAATTGTCGCATCGTATCTATTGTGGTCCACCCCATATCTACTTTTATCAAAGCTATGAGATCATTTTTTGGAATGGGTTGTTTCAATTGTTGCTTAGCATGTTGGTCTTTTCGTTTGTCAACATAATTCTTCTATGAGTGCTTGTTTTGATCCTGTCGTTGGTCAAAAGGACGATTATAATTAGGATGTCTGTAAGGTGTATGTGTTTTTTTTTTCTTTCTTTTGGACTACGGCGAGGAATGTCTTCACTTCCTTGATTTGATTGTTGGATGCATTTTCCTCGATTTGTGCTTCTTGGTTCTCCAGCAAATTGCTATGATTCTGAATCTTTTTTATTATTTCATCTTGCAACTTTTTTTCAATTTCTAATTTCTTGATTTGATTCTCTAGTTCCTAATTACAATTATTTAGACACTGGTTTTCTTCTTGCTTTTCCAGTATTCTTCCTTCAAGGTCTTCACCAGAGTGTTCCTTCTTGCTACTTTTTTTCAATTTTTTGATATTTGTAATCAGTGTTTTGTTATGATTTCATAGTCGAGAAATTTCTTTGGTATTGCTTGATAACACCTTGTTGAATTTTGTTAGTTCTAACTTGTGTGTCTTCTTACAGTCATCATACTGTTGCTGGATTTTTTATTTTTGTTGTTGATGATGACATAACTCTGTTTCTTGATTTTCTAAATTCATCCAGACTTACGCCAATTTAGCATCTTTTTCCATCATGAGCTTGTTTAGATTCTTTATTTCTTCTTCTAAATAATTATCGATTCCATGTGGTGATTTGTTGTCATTTTTTGAATTCTCGATCTGGTCTTCTAATTTTTTATTATGAATTTTTAAACATGATAGTTCTTTATCCTGATGAGATAAAATTTTCTTATTATCTCTTATGGTTCATTCTAGCTGTCGATTTTGATTCCATAAGCGGAGATTCTCATTGTCTCTCCACTCTTTCAACCACTTTTGCATCTCAAAATTAGCTTGTATACTTTTATTGATCTCTTTATATTGCTCTAACTCGTCCACTGTTGTTTGTAGCTGTGACTTCATTTCTGAATATGTACGTGCCATTATTTGCGACTATGTTTTTACTTCACTTTTTACTTCTTTTTTCCTAGAATGGTAGATACAAAAGCTGTAATAATTCTCAATATGTCTCTTTTAATATCTTCTTTGATTCTTTTTCCTTCTTGTATAAAGTAATAATTGGAAATAACACAATTATTAAATAATTATTATTAAGTAGTTATTATTATTATTATTAAATACTATTATGATTAAAAATTTAATAATAACAAATATAATATATTACCAATTATTGTTTAAAAATAATAATATAGTATATATATTTTTTGTGAATTGGGTCAAAAGGTTTTTGAAAAAATATATAACAATAATAAATTGTATTATTACTAATAGTATTATTGATATATATTTTTTATGAATGGGGTGGGAATTAGGGTTTAAACCCTAGAATTAAAAAAACACTTATTAAAACAAAAACTTGGGCGGAGAAACCACTTGTGGTTTTACTCTTTTATTTTTACTTTTTTTTTAACCTTCCTTTTTTTATGGCAGTCTTCCTTCTTCTTCTCTTTTTTTCTACCTTCCTTTTTTAATGGTATTCTTCCTTCTTCTTCTCTCTGTTTTTTTTAACTTCTTCCTTTTTATTTTTTCTTTTGACTTTATTTTCTTTTTTTTACTTGGTCAAAGACCATAAATTTAGGGACTCTAGGATTATGATTAAAAATCATGATATGGCCAAAGGCCTAGATCACAAACTAGTTCTGATACCAAATGAAGCGAATATTTATTCACTTCACACAATCAATATTACGAGAACACCTAGAATATTCGATAAGCCATTAATACGACAAATATATATTGATAATTGGATATATAAAAAGATGTTTTACAAGAATTAGTGGAGGGAATTTTATACCCTAACTGGTAAAGGGGGTGACTTTTCAAGTCACCTCTTGAGTAATTAATTAATTACCTTAATTAACCTACTTAGTATTTAAATGTTATTATTTATAACATGTATATCTGTTACACAAAACTTTGAGAAGAACCATCAAAAGTAGGGAGTGGAACTTTACTAATGGAACAATTTAAGTCTTTGTTTTTGTATAGAGACTTATTATCTTCCTTCTTTTTGAGTTTGTTTTCAGCAAAAACCTACTGATCAAATGGTACACGTTTTTTACAATCTTCATCCAATTTATCCAATTCTTTTGCCATTGTAGCAAGTTCAATTTGAATGTTAGGATCTTCTTCAAGTACAAGAAATTTATGTGCAGTAGGCCTTGGTGTGCTCTGAAATTCATGGGGTCTATTATGGGGTCCTTTTCTTGAGAAAATATGCTCACCCATTGTCTTCTTTTCTTCTGATTGTGAACTACTGTTATCTCCTATTACTCCTAAATTGCTTCCAAATTGACTAACCAACAATTTGAATCCTTTCATAAGATGTTGGTTCATTTTATTGGTTATGTCATAAAATAGAGGTTACATGAGTTTAATATATTCCACCTTATCTTTATCAGTGTATCTCTTCCCCTCGTTAGTAAAAGTTTCAGCAGAATGTACCTCTTCTTCTACTACTTCTTCTTCTTCAACAAAACACCTTCAACTTCAGGTTTTAAGGGTGGTGACCTATTTCTTTGACTCCTTTTTAAGACCATCAGGTTCCAATACCCCCATACTATTATACCACTTGTAATTTCCCTTTTTTAAATTTTATTAAATGACCAATTTTTTCACTTTTTTCTCTAGTTCGACCTTTGACTAGCTTTGATATCTAGGTCTCCAAATAAGTCCAAATGCTCCCAAATATTCACAGAAGGTATATGAATGATATTAAGGTTTTAATATTATGTTCAGGGAATATTTATGACCCTCTAAATTCTTCTTCAAACTTGTTTAATATTCTGGTCGAGGTAGGAGTTTTGACTAGTAATTTGGGGTTCTAATTCTTCCACAATAAATACTGAAAATGGCTTCACAAAGGCACTAAATACAAATAGAATTTATGAATGGAAGAAGGGGAAATTTAAAGGAAATGAATATTAAATCATATGCATCACCATTCAACTTTTAATGTTTGATATAACTCTCTTAAATCAGATGCAAAAATACTAGTTTCAACCTTGGGGGAAATGATAGGAAAACTTCTCCAAATGCTATAAAACTCAAAAAAATA
Organism: Pseudotsuga menziesii; assembly: GCA_001517045.1. NCBI lineage: Eukaryota > Viridiplantae > Streptophyta > Pinopsida > Pinales > Pinaceae > Pseudotsuga > Pseudotsuga menziesii. The sequence goes on from LPNX010648205.1 coordinate 359,329, forward strand.
ATGCCAAAAGCTTATGTAATGAACATTAAACTCATATAATCAATAAATAGCAGTACATTAATCCATAAACCATCAGTATTTTACTTATCCATTCGAATCTATCAACATTATATTGGTTCACAACAAGGTAGTGGGGAAATGGAACTTTTCTTCATTGTTTAACATTTATACATGAAATATTTTGGGTATCTAAAACTGAGAGTATTACGAACTTTTAAATACATAAATAACAGTCCATTCATCCATAAACCATCATTATTTTACTTATCCATTCGAATCCATCAACATTACATTGGTTCACAACAAGATAGTGGGGAAATGGCACTATGTATTCATTGATTAACATTTTTACATGAAATATTTCATTATTTAGACATAATATTCTTCTGAAATTGAAATAAAGAGAATTTAAATTAGAACATAAAATAATGGGGCATTAGAATCTTCCCCAAAGAGATTAATAGCTCACCCAAAGCACAATCCCTCCATGAGCAAGAATATGCAATAAAAATTGGAAATGGTTGAGAGAAAGTGTTGCAATAGAAGGAACCAAGAGCTTCCCTGTATATTACACCTAAAAATACAAATCCATTAAATATCCATGAAAGACCTCAGTGTCCTCTCCAAACACCAACTTGGATGTGAATCTTTCACCCTCGAAATTGGCTAAGGCAAGAAATTAGTCATCCACTAGCTCTCTTAATTCACAAATGAAATTTTTTCAAACGATCAAAAGCTATTCTCTTGTTTGATTCCTGTATTTTATAAAAATTCTTACAATTCTAAGTTTACCAATCCATCCATAAACTCAATCTAATTCTAATTAGGGTGTGTGCTCATGATTTTCCATGTGTCCTCTCTTTCCTAGCCTTCCATCTTCCCCAAATTCAAGTAGGCTCCCATTGAGCTTCCCCAACTCACATGAGTTCCCTCTTGGATGCTCTATTTCAACCTGACATTTCATATATTTTATATGTTAGACTTTAGATCTTATTTGTTTCATATGTGTCATAGCATCATTGTTGTCATAGATCTAGGGAATCTAGTCCAAGTGTCTCACTAGCTCCAAAATGACTCTTCCTCTCCCATGTAAGTTTCATTTCCTTCCAAGTTCGACCTATGATTCATATGGCCATATATTATCCTTCTAACGCATCCAAGAACATTTAGGCTTCCCATGGATTCAAAATTGCAAGAGGAGGATGTCATGTGGCACATAATTTCTAGCTTGTGTGGGCCCCATAGTCTCCATCTGTCTCCATGCTCCATTGCCACTTTAATTTTATCTTGTATTTATTTAATAAGATCCATTATTAAATATTTATTCCATTCTAATGTCTGAACATAATTTATTATCTCCATTATTAAATCTCCAAATGTATCCATCCACCCTAGGGAACTAGTAGGATTGATGGAATTGTCCTGCTATGCATTTATTTGAATAGGGGCATTACAGTCCTCCCCACCCAAGATTGTTTGTCCTCAAGCAATTTAATATTTGGATGCTGCAAAATATTGTCCTCTTCCCATGTGCATATTCACTTGGTAGATACTTCTATTTTACTAATTATTCTTTGATAGTCCTGCTTCTCAATCTCCTTTCCCTTGTCTTCAAAATATTTTCTGGAACAAGTGTGAGCTGACCTTCATCATCCAAAGGAGGAAGTATTTCCTTGAATAAAATAGCAGCCACTTGTGTAGCACTAAAAAATTATGTAACATAAAATAAATGAGAAAAAAATTTCATTCTATCCACTACCACATATATGCAATCCTTATCCAAATATTTGGGCAAACCGGTGATGAAATCCATTGAGATATTGTCCCATTTTTGCTCCGAAATGGGAAATGGTTGCAATAAAACAGATGGGCATGTAAGTTCTGACATATTTGCTGACATACCTTAAATCCATTCACATGTTTCTCAACATCTTCCTTCATCCCCTCCCAAAATAATCTTTTCCTTAATTTCTTATAAGTTTTGGAGATCCCCGGATGGCCAACTAGTGGGAAATCATGTGCTTCTTTCAAAAATTTTGTACTAGAGATTGGTTTAATGAGTCCCAACTCTAATAGTTCTTGGATGGCCTTCTCAATATAATATCTGAATTTCTTTGGATTTCTATGAAGCAGTATTTGAATGGGTGAAGCACCCTCATAAAAAACAATGGTGTGCTCAACCCCCCTATTAGGTGGTCTAACATGTGGAAGACCTCTAAAAAAAATCATACTTCTACAATAGTTTCTCTATCTCCTTTGGGTGTTCAACAACCTTTATGTTTGTCTTGGGAGATGTGATATGAAATTCATAATCCCATTCTATGTCCCCATGCATCAATATAGATCTCATAATATTGCAAGTCACTACTTGATTTGGGTAAGTGTGTTTCCCTCTCACAACCCTTAGTACACCTTTTGAATGTTAAAATTTCATCTCAGGAATTTGATAATTTAATGTATGCTCCCATATATAATACAAACATTTCACTCCCAAAATCACATTAGTATCAGCAACATCAACCACATAAAAAATATCAACAAAAGTATAGTTACCTACGGTGACTTGCACTTTCGAACCCATGTTTTGCACTGCATTGTGTTGTGACTGGAAATGATAACTATGAATCCATCGAATGGTTCAATAGGTATCTTAATTTTCTCCACCATATATGAATTAATGAATTTATGTGTGGCTCCTCCATCTACCAAAACTGAATCTATTTTTCCTAGTACCACACCCTTGCATTGAATAGTATGGTAACGAGGCACTGCTGAAAGTACTGCCATTCTTGATTTGTCCAGTGAAGGATGATTTTATTCTTGTATTTATTCTTCAATTTTTTTCTCATATGCTTCCTCTTGATCTGAAATTTGTCCTCCTTCCTCCATACACCCTTCATACCCATCATTATCAGAAAATACTTATATCTATTGAGCCTTTCCCTTAGTACATTTATGCCCCGGTGTCCATGGTTGAAAGCATGTGAAGCACAATTTTTTTTTCGAAGTTCATCCATGTTTAGTCCTTCTTTCTTATTCTTTTCAGATGAATCTCTTTACCAAGGCTTCTTATCAGGTGCATCTTTTTTCCAAGGTTTCTTTTCAATTTCGGAGTTAGGCCTGGGAAAAAATCTTGTTCTAGGAAGCACATTTTGGAGATGTCTAATCAAGTTCATTGCATATTTTAATGTAGTGGGCTTGTGGGATTTGACCACACCTTTTAAGGGTTCATACAATTATTCATTGAACATAAATACTAACCTTCCCATAGACACATCAGCCACCTTGACTGATAATTTTTTAAATTCCATCATATAATCAACACGGGTCTCGACTTGCTTCAATTGGGCTAGTTCTTTGAAAGACAATTCTGGATATTTTTGCTCAAATATCTCTAGTACTTTGTCAATAAATTATCCATATGTTTTAACCTAATCATGGCCCAAATTATTTAGGCCATGGAACTACCATTCATTGGCATCTGCTTCCAAGTACAATATGGCCATTTTTAAGGCATCTTCTTCCACCATTGGATTCAGCTGAAAATACACATCTAATTTTTGCACCCAAGTGTTAGCAGAACTTTGAGAAGAAACATCAAAAGTAGGGAGTGGAACTTTAATAATGGCACAACTTAAGTCCTTTTTTTATAGAGACTTATTATCTTCCTTCTTTTTGAGCTTGTTTGCAGCAAGAAATTGTTGATTAAATGGTACATTTTTTTTACAATCTTCATCCAATTTATCCCATTCTTTTGCCATTGTAGCAAGTTCAAGTTGAATGTTAGGATATTCTTTGGGTACAAGAAATTTAGGTGCAGTAGGCCTTAGTGTGCTCTGAAATTCATGGGGTCTATTATGGGGTCCTGTTCTTGATAAAATATGCTCATTCATTGTCTTCTTTTCTTCTAATTGTGAACTATTGTTATCTCCTATTACTCCTAATTTGCTTCCAAATTGGATAACCAACAATTTAAATCCTTTCATAAGTTGTTGTTTCATGTTCTTGGTTATGTAATCAAATATATTTTGCATGAGTTTGATATATTCCACCTTATCATGATCAGTGTATCCGGCCTTCCCCTCGTTAGTCATATTTTCAGCAAAATTTACCTCTTCTTGTACTACTTCTTCAACAAAAACACCTTCAACTTCAGGTTCTAAGGGTGGTTAATTATTACTTTGACTCCTTTTTAATACCATAAGGTTCAAATACCATGCTATGATACGTACCACTTGTAATTTCCCTTTTTGAAATTTTATTAAATGACCATTTTTTCACTTTTTTCTCTATTTCGACTTTTGACTGGTTTTGATGTCTAGGTCTCCAAATTGGTCCAAATGCTCCCAAATATTCACAGAAGGTATATGGCTAATATTAATTTTTTAATATGATGTTCAATGAATCTTTATGACCCTCTAAAGGCTTCTACAAACTTGTTTAATATTGTAGTCGAGGTAGGATTTTTTACTAGTAATTTGGGGTTCTAATTCCCCCACAATGAATACTGAAAATGGATTCCCAAATGCACTCAAGAAAACTCGAATTTCTGAATGGAATAAAGAGAAATGTAATGTAAATAAACATGAAATCATATGAATCACCATTCAACTTTTAATGTCTGTTATAACTCCCTTAAATCATATGCAAAAAGGCTAGTTTCAACCTTGGGGGAAATGATAGGCAAACTTCTCCAAATGCTATGAACCTAAAAAAAATAACTCCAAATGCTTATGTACTGAACATTAAACTCATATAATCCATAAAAAACAGTCCATTCATCCATAAACCGTCAGTATTTTACTTATCCATTCGAATCTATCAACATTATATTGGTTCACAACAAGGTAGTGGGGAAATGACACAATTTCTTCATTGTTTAACGTTTATACATGAAATATTTTGGGTATTTCAAGCTGAGAGTATTATGAAATTTTAAATACATAAATAAGATTCCATTCATCCATAAACCATCGGTATTTTACTTATCCATTCGAATCCAACAACACTACATTGGTTTACAACAAGATAGTGGGGAAATAGCACTATTTCTTCATTGATTAATATTTTTACATCAAATATTTCAGTATTTTGACCTTAGAGTCTTCCGAGATTTAAATACATAGAATTTACATCAGAACATAAAATAATGGGGCATTAGAAGTGTCACATGCCCCAATTTGCAAAAATAATTTTACATTATTTGCGGAACATTGTGTTAAATTTTATGCTAAGTTGTAATTGATGACCAGTGGGGTCAAGAATATTTAATGTAAATTCAGAATATTTTATTTATAAATAAATAAATGAGGAGACAACAACTTAGGAGAGCTATTAAAAGAGTGTTTACTGCTCAAATTAGTGGAGGAGACTTGGTGGAGAGCAAAATAACATGTGGCAGCATCATTAAACCACTTCCAACTGTTGCAAGTGGCAACTTCCCTATATTTGTGGTCATGATTTCCCAAGAAATTGGAATCAGAGCAGCTGGCTCGATTAATGAAAACTGACCCAGAAGACCTAGGCATCTCTATAAAATTTCCCATTGAAGAGAGCTGAGGCTGCTCATTCTAGAGTAGTGATCATTCAGGGTGAATGAATTTACTCAAGAGAAATTCAATGGAGGGGAATTTGGAAAGTGTTTGAGGGGATAACTACTGAGATTGATCTAGTTGTAGCTTTTAAGCTGAAGATCATATTGCTGAGAGCATATTGTTATTACTGAGGTAGTTGAACCAGTCAGGTGACAGAGGTTTTTCCAGTTGCATTCTCCACCCAGTTCTCAGCCAAGAAGACCAGGAACAGGATCGGGGATCCTGAGAAAGCGTTGTTTGAGCGCTCTCCAGGATATTGGTAGGGAGGAATGGCCTCCTTAAGCTTTTGTCGTCTTGTCCTCAACAAGTTCTATTTTATTTTTACTGTTTTAGTAAATAAATCTTAGTTTATCTAGTACATGTATGTTAAAAGTTTAGGGTTTTGTGAAATGTTAGATGCAGTAAATTTTTAGATTATTTATAGAAATGAAAATGGTTAGGAAAATAGTGAAACAGAAAGAAATTAAATTTCTAAGCTGTGTTTTTCCACACCTGAAAAGCACGTCGTACTCTAGCACAGTTAGATTGTTTTAAGTAAATGAAATAATTCTTTTAGTAGAATGAAATATTAAATATGATTCTTGTATCTGTAGGTAAACATAATAGATTTTATTTCAATGATTAAAGAATGCAATGAAAAACCAGTGCTATGGTTTGCTTACACTTATCGTTTTACATAAACTAACTAAATGAAAATACAAGTATAAGAAATAGTAAATAAACTATCACTACAACATTGGTATATTGATAGGAAACAAAAGTCTTATAGGAGATAATTACTGATATTTGAGAAAATATATAAAAGTTAATAACCAAACAGTTTTTTTTAAATATTAACTTACTCTTAATTAGTAACTTAATAAAACCAGATTAGGGTTTTGTATATAAACCCTTCTTTTTTGTAAAATAAATAGAGTACTAGAGTTAAAATTATTTTCTCTACAGAGCTCAAAATAAATATAACTTACAAAGTAGTAAATAAAAAAAATGTATATGTAAATAATAAACAAAATAAAATAAGAATTATATATATATATATGCATTATAAAAATTTTAAAACCAGACAGGCTTATAACCTGTGAAAACCCAAGGGTTGAAACCCTTTCTGCTATTCGATTCTAATACATAATAATCCTGTAATGAAATACAACCAGTTACATTTCTAACTGTGAAATAAAAATAAAAAGAAAACTACGAACTATGCATTTAGACTGACCACAGTCTTATTCCTTAAAATAAAACATATTTATAAATCTTTTAGCAGTAAATTAAATACATTATTGACAGGTTAACGAAACAACACTCCACATGTAAAGGTAAAACTAGAGCAAATGAGACAGAGCTCATATAAAACTCAAAGCTTAACAAAATTCTTATTTTTCTTAAACCAACTGTATTACATTATCAAGCCGTAGGGCTAAAATGTTTAACCAAAAACCAAATACATATCACAGCTCAAGAGCCGGTGCTACCCAGCGAGCACCGCAAGGGTTTTAAACCTAAAACTGGAGTAATAAAAAACTAAACATTTTAACCATTGAAGAAACCGAATCCATGCTTCCACTCACTGTAAACTTCTTCCAACAACCTTTATCATAAGTAGGGAAAACCCACATCGAAACCAGGGCTTACCGGTTGGAGGTCACGAAGTTCACCGAAGCTTGAGGTTGTGTTATTTCCACTTAAGGCTTGGAGTTATCGCAGGTTCCTACAAAGAGCACAGTTCTGAGCATTAAAAAAAGACTCAACTCAGAAGTATAAACCCTAGCTTAAATAATACTTTTGACAAAAGAAATTTTCATTTTAAAAATTAAATATTACCTGCGAGCAAGAAGAGAGTCGAGCTGTGAAGGAACAGTCACCAGCGTAAGTGAAATGCACAGAGGAGTAGGAAAAACCCTCATGCCGACCCTATGACAGAGGCAGTATTAAACAAACTCAAAAATCCACAAAGCTGTGGAAAGGAACAAGTAATGACAGAGCTAAAACCATGCACAGGCCTCGAGCCAAGTGAATAAGCAAAGACCACTCGCATAGTATTGTTTACACCCAAGAGAAATCAAGACTACAAGACTTGGTATCGATACCACTCAGCATCAAATACAAACCACTAAGCTAGAAAACAGAGAAGGAACAGCCTCTCATGGCCGCAAGGAAACTACACAGTCCACCCTGCAGGCCGACGAAACCCTTGGAGCCAAATGCCAAAGGAATAGGGTTTTCACTCCTTTTAAGTTGCCAATGCATGGAGGAGATCAGACCACGTGCCCTCCCAAATTATTTAACCATGTGAGGGTCATGTCTATATTCAACTCTGCACTATCAAATATAAACTTATCATTGCCCATAATTAAAAACTATGCAATCGACTATTGTATAAAGACATATATCATTTGCAAATTGATGGCATTAAGTCCTTCTATCATTTCTAATAATGAATCTATGTCTTTGACTATAGATTAAAGGTGCATAAACCTTGTTAATAATACACTCACGAAGTTCAAACATAGTATAAGGTTGATAATGTTGATTCTCATGTCTACCTTGCCAACGACCTTTTGGATGGTTCTTATATTGCTTACAAAGTCAATTATTTGGTTGTTTGTGCTTTGGTTAAATCTAGTATAATATAGGAACATCATTTATAATGCTTCTACTTTGATGTCGACCTTAGGATAGAATTTTTTAGGTAGTAAAATTTCCATAGTAGTTATCATAAACTACAACTCAATGTAGTGTGGTAACATTGCAAATGGCCATCCTACTATTGTATAAACCATGATTTAGATCAGTAAACTATAAGAATAAAACTGATAATGTGTTTTACCTTTAGTTTCGACTTTATGGAAGTGGTTGTTGGTAGTATTCCACCTTAAAATGATTTATCTAATTACTTAAGGTCAACCATACTCTGGAGCCAGTAATCTTGTTTTTTATAAAGAACCAAACTTATAATATATCATGGAAATTACCAGGTAGTAAAACTACCTAAGGATACAAGTAGAAATTAGTTTGATACATTATAAAAATGATGTGGTACTGTATTTTTACAATAATACTTGTAGTATGGCGATAACTTAGGAATCGAAGTTTATAACTTGATTTTAGCAGTGCAAAAGGATAAGCATAATTGCATACAATCAATAAGTTGATAATCTTAATGACTAGTAAATAAGAGTTGAAGTAAAGATATATAATCTATTGGTAAACTTTGCCTTTGAAAATCATAGGAGTATATTTATGCATAAAAGCAGTGCATTTGAGCATTAAACATGACAATAGTAGTAAGATCATGTTACAATAAAAGTAATTGTATGTCAAGAGCTTGAGCGCTAAGCTCACTGGAAGAATCTATTTTTTTTAAACTAATTATGTTAAGGATAACAATCTATATGGCTAAACTATGAATACTATCTTAGAACCAAAACAATGAAAGAAATTACTTTACCTCATCAGATCCTTGTTTTTAAATAATCAATTTATATTACTAGCATCTTAATATGCTACAGAAATACTTCTCGCTATCGTACAAAATAAACTCCTACTTGATCATTTCGTTACCTGCTGAACCTGTAAGAACCAGCAGTCCATCTGAGTTAGCAAAATGCTAAGTAAGCCCTGAATTTCAAAGATAGTTTCTCACCTACAGCTAGAAGTAATCTAAATACAAGTCATTCTCATATAACTTATAAAAATTAAACTTGTATTAGTTATTTGTATTTTGAAACTAATTAATACAAATTGTTAAACTGTTTCATTTTCCGCTAACCGCTAGCAGTTACTAAACTGTGTATTCAGACATTTTATGTTACTTTAAAAATTTTAAATTTTTATGAAATTTTGGGTTTATGACAAGAAGCTTCCCCAAAGATATCAATATCTCACCCAAAGCGCAATTCCTCCATGAGCAAGAATATGCAATAAAAACTGGAAATGTTGGTTGAGAGAAAGTGTTGTGATAGAAGGAACCATGAGATTCCCTATAGATTACACCTGAAAATATAGCTCCATTTAAGCTCCATTAAATACCTGATTGGCCTCTCCAAAGACCAACTTGGATGGGAATCTTTCACCCTCAAAATTGGCTAAGGCAAGAAACTAGTCATCCACTAGCTCTCTTAATTCACAAATGCAATTTTCTCAAATGATCAAAATCTCTTCTCTTGGTTGATTCATGTATTTTATAAACATCCTTATCCTTCTAAGGTTACCAAACCATCCAAAAACTCAATCCAATTCGAATCATGGGTGTGTGCTCATGATTTTCCATGTGTCCTCCCTTTCCTAGCCTTCCATCTTCCCCAAATTCGAGTAGGAGCCCATTGAGCTTCCCCAAATCACATGAGCACCCTATTGGATGCTCTATTTCGACCTGACATGTCAAATATGTCAAATTTCAGCCTTTATATATTATTTGTGTCATATTTGTCATAGCATCTTCATCATTGTTGTCATAGAGCTAGGGAATCTAGTCTAAGTGTCTCCCTAGCTCCAAAATGACTCTTCCTCTCCCATGTAAGTTTCATTTCCTTCAAAATTCAACCTATGATGCATATGGCCAAGTGTATTATCCTTCTAACTCATCCAATAACATTTATTCTTCCCATGGATTCGAAATTCCAAGAGGAGGATGCCATGTGGCACATAATGTCTAGCTTGTGTGGGCCCCATAGTCTACATGTGTCTCCATGCTCCATTGCCACTTCAATTTTCTCTTGTATTTATTTAATAAGATCCATTATTAAATATTTATTCCATTCTAATGTATGAAAATAATATATTAGCTCCCTTATTAAAATTCCAAATGTATCCATCCATCATAGGGAACTAGTAGGATTGATGGAATTGTCCTGCTATGCATTTATTTGAATGGGGACATTATAGTTTCCACATGTTAACCTTACTTGTAATTAAGCCTAACGGATATGAGCCTAGACATGAGCAACCCACTCATTATAAATTTACCCCATATCCCTTCATTGAAAGTTACTCTCCACAACTTTTTGTTGCTACTGCCTGGTTGAAGACATGAATATTATCCTCGAGATTATATTATTCCATGTTGTTTAAGGATTGTGTATTAATATTTGGTAGTTGGTAAGTAGCCTTTGGATACTTTTGTATGTGTTTCCATCTTATATAAAAGGATAAATAAAATAATATTTTGATTGATTTAACCCTCTATTAAGCTTCAGAATTTCCTTTTCCTGTCGAAATCCTTGTTTGCTTCCAAATTTCATGCAAATTAACTTCTGAAACTTATGATGGGCTTTAAGAACCCATTAGTACATTCTTTCATATAGTTAGTCATTGGTTAAAGAAAAATTATTTTGCTCATATGATAACTTATATTGCTCACTTTTACAGCTTTGGCCATGGGAGAATATGATAATTGTGTTGCATTTGAAAAACCATCAGATGTGGAAGCAGTTCTGCTGGGTGGTTTGGATCCTGTTGTAAATGTGTGTTCACTTGAAATTATTTATTTACATTAAATAATTTAATCTACAGTGCTTCTCATTTTCTGCATTATATACTAATACGGTTCCTATGCAATGACATTGTAGAGTCCAACATGGTTGGTTCTCAAATGTGTGATGTTTTCCTAGGAACATGTCTTGCAACGATGTTGTATGTTGCCTTAGATTCTAGTAGCTCAGCTATAGTATTCCATGTTCTTGTACTTTTTCTGCTCTCTAGCATGTTATTCATCCTCTTGAACTGGTAATTTTATTTCCATGGTCCCTGAACAAAAATGAAAATAAAGTTGACTAAGCTAGAAAATAATTGATGGGTTGCATGGTGTAATTTATTGGAACATAATTAATTCTCAAAGGAGTATGCTTGTTTATCGTAATAAGGGCATGTGGCATTTTCCATTTACCATTTACTTTTAGTTCTGTCGAGTTCTTTATATGGTGTCTTAATTTTCTACCTAAATTATTACCATACCGATGCCCCTTTATGCTTATATATATATATATAAACTTTAGATGGAGATGGATATCAACTATTTCAGACAAATCTATTCCCACTAAAGTAGAATAAATTCATCTAATTATCAATGACAAGAAATATCCTAACTAGAACAATACAAAATTGAAAGAGAATTTCGATATAAGATTTGAGACTTTTTTGTTGTGATATTTCTATCACCTTGGCTTTATCACTGCAATTTGACTCTAGCCTAATAAAATATACACAATTGTCTGAATTCATTTGGTCTAGAAAACATTCTTCATGCATTAATGTGTTATCCACAGGTCTGATATATTCATTCCAAATGGTTCACTAGGATTCCATTCTCTCCAAGTCATCATGGAGCTATTTCTTTCGACTATCTATGTCCTCAAATTTAATAGATAAAACTTTGTTACCTTGTCTTATGGTCAATGTGTCCCTTGCCTAGTCATGAATTGTCTGAGCCTTCCTAAGCCACAAGTTTCCAAAGAAAGATATGTATGTAAGATATGTTGGGTAGGTGTTATAACTTAATGGAGCATAAGCCGAGTACAATCCTTACGGGGAAGCGTAATAGTTCTTCATTGTATAGATTTCCAGATTTCCTAATTCGTAGTAAAAATTATATGAGCATTTGGATCCTTAAAGCAATATTTTGAACTGCTTTGTGTAAAACACTAATATATCACTTCAGTAAAGAAAGAAGAAAGAATGGAATTTTATGTGACTTAAAACCACAAGAAAAAAGGTTGATAATTTTCATGGAATAGAAGAAAGAGAAGTTTGACAATCTAATTAAATGTATAAAAGTTTAGCCACAATTTTGTGTAGTTTATTATATTAAAACGGAGCCTATTTCTGAAGTATCATTCCAATAGACCAATAGATATATCGAAATTAGAGTTTTCTTCTCAGCAATCTAGGGTTCATTGGGTCCAGGTATGGCGTGGATGCTTCAAGTGGGAAACCTACCTGCTCCCATTCACCTACCCTTTCAGTTGTTGAAGTGGTGGCCTATAAGTTTTTTGTAGATTGACAAGGTTTTTATTTTATGCTTGTTATGGAAAAACTGTCCTCTATTTCAGCCATATGCATTCCCTTCCTGAGTGGGCCAAATGGTTTCAAGAGCATGTTTTTCCTTATAGGAGTTCATAGGTTCAAATATGGAGGGAAGTAGTCTATGTATACCTCTATAGACTTTAGCAGTTAAATCGTTGTGCAGAGGGGGTCCCTTGTCCCACAAACAAGGGGGTCTCATACACCAAATTGGTGTCTCTCTTGGTGGTGATTTTAAAAATAGGAATGATTATTATTATTATGTTGTTTAAAATGTAACCTTCCAGAAGGACACCTCATTGTTTTCCCCAATATTTATTTTCTCTAACATGATAGAGATTCCAGCGATGGATAAATATGCTCCTCATTTGAACATACACTCCTTAAGAATGTGATTGTAGAATCCATAGACCCCCCTTTGGAAAGGAAGGATTCAGGACCATACAACTTTTTTGTGAAATAATTTGATAGCACCCTTGCTCTTTGAATTCCTTTCAAGGAGATTAATGTATATATCAATGAATAAGGTAAAAATGCTCTGATATGTAGATTCAATGGGCCATTTCCAACATCTTCAGCTCTCATAAACTGGATTTATACCAACTAGACTTCAACCTACACAGTAAATTTCTATTCCAAAGTTTTTTTATTGTTTATCTCAATTACCGAGAAGATCATAGAAAGATCATGGAGGAGTATCATGGTTATGGGGCAGAGCTTACTACTTCTTAGAACCATGGTTCCCTAAATTCAATAGAGCTTCAATGTGTTACCCCCCTATTTGCATAGGGTGTTCACCTTATTTTTTCAGAGGAATGCTTGACTGATTGTTAGGTCTTCTGAGCATGAAGAGGGGGAATTGACTGCATCCTACGAATTTTCTAGACAGATACTTGCCCAATCATGATTCTTGGGCATGATTTAGTAGTTATGGGTAAGATTTCTTGATGATGATGCATTTCTAAGTATTTCCCTGAGTAATTTATGTAGAGACGAAAATTTGGGTCACCTTAAACAAGTAGGTAACCCATATATTTTAATATGATAAGTTCTAGTCCAATATGTGGTCTAAAGAATCCATTTTCTCATAATTTATCAGCAGTAAATAAGGAATCTAGACATACTTTAGACCCATCCTTAAACATGCAGCAGTAGTAAACTGTGTTCTAGGAAATCCTATGCACAAAGTCAGTAATGAGAGGCATTGTTTCATGTACCATCTTGGCAATAAGATAGAAATTTCAGCAGTATAAAGACTAAAGGATTCTTAGCCTGGGTCTTCTACACATCTTAATTTGTTTTCTCAGTCCACTATTTTGTTTCATGGAAAAAAAGAAATCCTTCAAAGTTTTTGGTGTTGTTTGTTGGTAGAAATATGGATGGATCTAGGATGTTGAGGAACACTATAAGGGCTGACCAAAATGCCCACATCCCATCGGAATCCAACAGACTGATTCTTGTTGAAATCGCAATTTCATGGATCTGGGTAGCAAGGTTACAAGCGCCCCCCCAACCCCCTCATAATTTGGGATTCCGTCACAGAGATGATTTTCACTTTCTGGGAGTCTTTCACCTTGTCCAATGATGAACTTAAATTGATAACCACTAGGAACAAAGACATTGCAGTTGTCAGAAAGGAACTGGAACAAAACCTATTTCCAGGGAGGCCATTAAATATGAAAATTCCAAGACACACAGAATTTAGTCAATTAGGGGTAAAAATGGAACCAGATTGGTGATGGAAGCTGAAAAGGTTATTACCAAGCATGTACCCATGGAGAAGGCATAAAGGTTGTTGAAACATATAAAGAAAGAGGTGGCTTACTTTAAGGACCTGTTTAAGGAGGTAATTTTTGAAGGGGATGTATGTCCCATGGGATTCCAATGGAGAGATGCATTCAGCAAAGAGGTATAGGGAAATGCTAGTAAGAGTAATAAATTATGACAGTGGACTATTTTGCGTAGAAAATTCTTTATCAGGAAAGTACATCCTGGACATTTTGAGCAGGAATTTCGAGTTGTTTTCATCTCTAAAAATGGTGTGGAATAGTTTTTGCTTACCCCCACCCTGGTCTAATGAGGGTAGGCACTAGTTGGCATCAGGGAGGTACTTATTTATGAATGTAGGTGCCTTATAGGCAATAGGTTGGGAAGGATGCTGGACAGAGACGATAATACCTTCTCTCGGAATAATACTTCAATGGTCAATATCTATGTGTGTGAGTGATTTCCTTTTGGTATTCATCTTGTGTGGACATACCCTTTTTTATACCATAGTCGCATAAGTGTTCATGGATAATATACTTAAACTCGTGAAGAAATATTGTGCGAACCTAGCAAAGAAAAATAGCAGAGGCCTTAAGGAAGATCATGGGAAGTCTGGCTCAGAGAAGTTTAACCAAGGATAATTAGATAAGAAGATGTATGTTTGCAAGCATGAGAAAGTTTCCCCTATAAAATCTGGCACTGAACCTTCATCAAAAAAGGTGACAAGTTCACCAAAATTTAAGGTGAAGATAAACGGTACTGCATCAATGAAATTGGATGGTGTGTCACTATCTACAAAGTTGCATTTAGAAAAATCAAACAAGCTTAGACAAGTGTAAGTCTTATATGAATTCAATTGTGTTTCAAATTACAGTTTTCTTCCTTTTGTTGTTATATTTAGATTCCCACTTATTAATGTTCATATTATCCTTCCTTTGTTGTTCTTATCATTTTGGCTTATGTTACAGGTATGGTGTTGCAAAAGAATTACAATTCAGAACTATGTCAAATGATTTTGACATTGCTACCCCATATACATTTATGAAGCATCTTTATAGCAGGTGCACAAGCTAAGAGAGAACAACCACGTTCTGCAAATCTGCCACGTTCTATTTCGATTGAAGAAACTGATAATTCTATTACGTTTATTTCCAGTCCTTCAACCAATCTAAGGGAGTAGTTCAGATCACAGTTCACCACTCCAACTTCTCTTATATGGTGAGGCAACTGAGGATACAAAGGATGACATTTCCCATACAGAATCAAGAAGTCCCAGAGTTAATGTGCAGCAGTGGGGTCTGCCAAATATGATGGATCTGAAATCAAGTGAAGAAGGTAAAATAATCTCAAAGAAAAAATCAATTGGAGGGACACTTAGTGGGGATACAAAAGCATCAATTGCCATGGACACTTAGTGGTGATACATAAGAAACAATTTCCAGGGACACTTAGTGGGGATATAGAATTAGTAATTGATAGGGACACTTTTGAAGGAATGCTAGAGACAATGTCAAGGATGAAGGAAAGTATTGGCATAGCATCGCGTCATGCTCTTGACTGTGAAAAATATAGCCTTGCTGGTGAGGTAAGCTTGATATTAGTTATTTTCCAGTATGGTAAACAAGCAGCTCATTTTATTTTTACTTACTGTGGGTTTTTTACTTTTGGAAAATTAATGATGAAAATTGTCAAGGATTAGAGTGAAGAATGAACATCTTGCATGTGGATCATTTCTGCATTCATAGTGACTTATGAGAATCCTATACATTGGGTATTTTTCCCTGCATTAACTTATTTGTCAATGTATTTTTAGTTAGAACTTGAAACCTCTTACATATGGATGTGGATACTATATCAAAAGATCAAACTAGTGTCTTCAGCAAGATGCACAATATCCCCTTCCATTCTTTACTACCCAATGGTCTCTTGTTGTCCATGGGATTTACCTATCCTCCCTGGAATTGATTGTCTTGGATTGATTGAGCACAACAAAATATAGAAAGGCTACAGGTGTTACGGAGAGAAATTCCTATGGCTTGGGGTACCACAACAGACAGCTTTGACTCCAGAAATCAATCTTTCCCAATATGCAATAGAAATAAAATGTCTAACACTAAAGGATCAGACCTCGTACCTTATTCCGGACGGTTGAAGTAGATCCCCGTTGAGCTTTCAAATCTTTAGCTTGAATTGATATAATACTTCCTCAACAACAAGTAAACAATACAAGCATACTATATATCATGGTGTTAGATCTATTCTAGCATATATAATCAATAATGTAAGAGCATTTGACATATTCCAATGGATACAATATTTAATCAAATACACATCATTGGACAGGAAAAGATAGTTCTTATTAATATAAATCAGAGATTACAAGATAGATACAACCTCTGACGGCACGTCTGTGAACCGGAGAAACTGAATCCCCCACTTGGGCCTCCACCACCTCAATCCTCCATCTCATGATAGCAAGCTCACTAGAAAAAGGCAAGCTTGGGAAGAACATAAAAGTGTTCCAAAGGGACAAAGGGATGCAGACTCAAGCATAAATTTCGGCAACAATGGACTATAGTTTTGTTGCTTTCAATCTCTCTATATGCCTTCAATGTACCAAGGGGTTCCTTATATAGCTTCACAAGGGATAATGAAGGGTCGAATCCGAGCGATCTCAAGGCATATGGAAGGCCAGGAGTCAAATGAGTTGGATCCATGTCAAGGAAAACTCCAAAAGGATTTGGACTATGCACACATCCCGATGTACACAGTTATAGGAGTCAAACCCACGTATGTACACAGTTATCGGGGGAAAAGCCGCATATAGCATCTTTTATATAGTTTTTAGGGATGATCAAGGAAACATCAAAGGATAAAATATGGTCCATGGGGTCTAAAGAGTCTGCAGCGGGACAGGGGAAGGCCATACAAAGTGTGATTCACCTGGAGTGGTGAAATCCACTATAACAGATGCCCCCTAATGTGAGGTCAGAGGGGTCATACGATGGTCGAAATACATCATAAGTCCATCCCAGAAGTGGAGTGATGAAGGATCCCAAATGGAAGACCAGCCACCCAATCAGCATAGTATAATGATACAACTCTGCATATAACTGCAAGTACATATAGCAGTCCCAGATACATAAGAGCAAAATGGCCATGAATAGGCATAATACATGATATCACATATGTGGTCATCGCCACGTACAATATACATAGATCAGAATCTCCATGATGAAGATATACAATGGACCATGATCTCCAAAATGGTTGAAGATATACAATAGATCAAAATCTCCATAGTGGTTGGAAATGTCTGACATACACTGGAATCAAGTCACGAGAGATGAAATCTCATGAACACTAGCACGATCAAGAAGGTAGCATATAAGAGATGCCACCATTCTGGAAGGTATTCTACACAAACTGCTACGAGTACATGTCCTACTATGCGAATAGAGGTGTCGAGGTCGAACATAGTAGTCCATCGTCTGATTACCGGTCATTGATGTATACCGTTAACAGACGCGAGATTACCCACCGATAATGATAATGGGAATCAAGGTACTAGAGTGAAAACTAACAAGTGTGAATAGATGTGTTGAGGTCAAACACTTGAGAGAATCCATCGATCAGGGGACATTGATGTATTCCCAAGAAACTGTCGATGGCGAGAGAACCTGCCACTGATGACTGCAAGTCTCAAGGCACTCAAAAGGACTCTAGACTCCGATCCTAGAATAAATGATCTGAAGTCGATGGGCTGAAATCCGCAGGAAGGAGGGCATTAAGGCATCCCCCATCATCCAACACGAGGTACTCAGCAAAATTGTCTAATGTGGAAGGACTCGATCATAAAGTGCACGAACCAGTAACTGTACCGGGAATGACCGACATGCAAAGTCAAGATAACTGAGGAATGGCCAACACAGGTTTCAACTTCCTTCGAACAAGAGCATAATGGCGTATGGTGACTGAATGAAGGCAGCTTAGACTTGATATACAAACTGGGACATCTCTATGACACAGGAGGCATCAACAGAGGCTCCATAGGGACTGGAAGCTTAACCAGTCGGTGGAGATAAACTCAGATAAACGTGGACAGCTCCTAAGTCAAACTATAACCCAACCAATGGATGTGATATACAGTGCTCTATTCGAAGGCGACATGACTCAACAACTGCCAAAGATAACATCTTTCCTTGTCCGGCTTTTTGGTTTTTTTATTTTTTTGGACTTTTCCAGTTATTTGAAAAGCTTGAAAAAAGAATAAACTAGCTTTATAGTTACAAACTAGGAGGAGACGAGCGTCATAAGGGAAAACAAACTAGTTCCAAGCAGTGGAACATACCTATGCTCAATACAAGGATACATGTGTAGGATATCGACACTTGGGGGAAAATCCCCTCCTGGTAAAAAGGGAATCAAGCTGCAAAGGATATAAAAATGGCTCTGCATGGCTAGACATGAGACAAGCTCGGGCTATATGGCTGAAATGCAATGTCAGGGGAGCCGGCATAAACCTCAATAAGGTAGGCAAATCTCATGATAATGAATTCACAACTTGACATAAGGGGAGTCCGGAGGGAAACAGGCTAGCATAAGATCAAGAGGAGTATGAGGCTCTTGCTAAATGTCATGGCAATACTATACAACGGACTCCCACACCCTAAAGGAGAAAACGTCGGCATGGGCACCAAATGCAAATAAGGTGCTAACTAGGGTACCCATGTAAGGTGAAGCTCTACCACTCACATCATGCCACTTCTAAAGCAGCAAGAAGGTTCCGTGACATAATAGAGTGGGTTCGTACCTAAGGTGATGGTGACATGCATGGTCATAAGTTCATGCAAAATGAAAATGGTGGTGAACCTAACCTATATGCCAGTGTAGACGTTATACCTAAGATCAATACGAACCGGTCAATCCAATGGCTGAAATGGCACTGAAAATGGTCTTCTACATCACAAATTATGTCAGAAACGGTCCAAAATGGTTAGAAACTGTCAAAACTATAGGAAAGGGGGTAAAAAATTTCAAATATTTGAAAAAATTTCTATAAATAGTAAAAAATATAAATCATTTGAAACTTTTACCCATTGGAGCTCTGATATTCAACTGCAAATTCCAGGACATCTAGCCCGCGGAATTCACAACCATTTCTTCCAGGTAGTTACTCATGCTCTCCTCATGCATTTCAATATAATTTTTGTTGATTTTCATGGAAAAATGAGGTAGTTTAGGCCATCTCTACATGAGCGCTGCGGCCCACGTGGATATTGAAGATTTTTCCACGTATAGGGCTGGCTATACACGGAAAAGAGGCTAGAAACCGTGTACATACGTGGCTGTTTGCAAAACAGTCGCGTATGACACCACGCAAGTGAATTTACAAGAATCTAATGGACAAAAATGGCAATTTCTCTTGCAATATGGTGCTAGAATGGAGAGAGCACGAGCATGGTGAAGTAGAGGAAGCTGTAAGGGCTGACGTGATGGCTCAACAAGCTCTTAGAAGATGCGGACTCTACAAGTTTTGGTGCCTTGGTGGCTTGAGGGCCAAACCAAGACTGCTAGAGATGCTGGTGAACTATTGGGATCCAGACTCAGAGTCCTTCAGGATAGATGGGATGTCTCTCACTATAGAGGTGGAAGACATATACTTTATCACAGGTCTATCTAGATGAGGGGAGGTGGTGAACCTTTGTTCCCGAGGTGGGCCAGGCGGTGGGCTTACTATCGATGAGTACGTAGCTGTGTACTGCTACCCAGATACTGAGAAGGTGGGAAGTCAAGTCCCCACCAATGCTATACAGGTGTTGGGCCTAAAGGCCATACTACTGACACTGGGTAGGATAGCAGGCTTAGCCTCACTCCATCAAGCCTCACGGCCACTGATGTACTATGCGGTGGAGTGTATGAGACCGACCATATACGACTAGAGTATTACGCTACTAAGCAACATGAAACACCAGCTCAGTGAGTGTAAGGTAGGCAAGATACGGAACTTCGGGTTCAGCAACATATTGAGCACATTTTTCTTCGAGCGTGTTCCAGGTTTGAGCCCTAGAGTGGACGTTCCTCTCCACGGGGTTCGAGATTCGGCCCAACGGCGTTGGGCAGATGCTATGCGCAGACTGGGGGGTGGTAGGGTGGCCAACCCATATCCAGCTGACTTCTTTCCATGGTGGCGACGACAGATTGTTGCCATAGATGACTACCCCTATGGAGGGATAGATTTTCGGGGGGATCCGGACATGCCATTGCCACCAGGATCGGCATACGAAGAGATAGGTACCGAATCTCGACTCTCACTTTTTTTAAAGTTTTTTGAGTTATTTAATTTTTTGTATTTTCTTGATTATGTGGAATCAAAAAGACATTTTTTTGCATGACAACACATAGTGACATCTACCATTTATGTGCAGATGTGGGACCATGGCGACCAGAGGGCTTCCCACGTCATAGACGGAGGGGAAGAGGGGATGACATCACAGGTGCGGATGCAGACCAAATGCTCCAGGGCATTCATACCAACTTCGTGCGACTGACTCATAGAGTTCCCATGGCGCAAGTCGAGGACTTGCCTGAGGCCATGCATCGACAGGTGGTGGGTGTACCACGTGCATGGGTGCGTTTATTCCGACGGCTAGCTAGAGCCGTAGTGACGTATCATGATCACAACCCTCCCCCTCCACAGGATTAGACACCTAGGAGTATATATGTTTTGTACGACTGTGTATTATATGATGGAAGCTTTGAAAGCTCCACTTTTGTATATGACACTATGTATTACCACATTTTTTATATATATAAAATGTTTTATGGTGATCGGTTTATTTATTTACATGTGTAAAAATGTTTGTGATTAATTTACTATGAATGAAACAAATGCCAATCTAACACGTAGTTAGCATATGAGTCAGCAACTTGATTATCATTTCTTGGAATGTGTATATATGTAATACTATCAAATTGTCGTTCTAACAATCTCACACGTAAGAATCTTCTCAATAATGTCGAATCTCTAACATGGTACAAACCATTGAGTTGTGACACTACTAACTCCGAATCAAGACGTACCTCAAGAGATAGAATGCCATGTGAAATGGCATCCCGTAGAAGCCTGATAATGGCACTATATTCAGCAACATTGTTGGAAGATGGCCGTAGATATACACCTCCTGAAGACAGTATCTGACCCATAGGAGTATAAATCACCCAAGTAGCAGAGGATGAGTGCTGAGTGTGACGGCTTGCACCATCCATGAATCCTATGCAGGTGGAAGATTCCATTGACATCTGCCAAAAGAAACGGAAACTAATCACAAACCCGATCACGATAAGAAAAAGACCTAACTATGCAAAGTTGTACAATAATATACAACAAGCAGCCTTGGCTAAAGATTATGCATAGTATTTTTTGAGATAGAGCCCATTTCTAGGCTCCGCCAAAGCTGTGCCTTAGTAATCAACTAACTCATAGGCACCCTTCTCTAAGACCCGCTTGACCACGTAGGGACGACGCCACATAGGATTAAATTTCCCTGCCCCCAAGGGTTCTTTCGATTGATCCCACAAAAGGACCAAGTCTCCTTCACTAAACACTCTTGGACGGATAGACTTGTCATATTGGACCTTAACGCGACGCTTATTAACCTCTAGAGCCACCAAGGCATCTTGACGCTGCTCATCAAGTTGCTCGAGGTGGACCAAACACTCCTCCAAAGGTGAAGTGTCTGGTAAGAGCTCCACAGCCAATGAAGGAATCTCGCATTCAACCGGCAATATCGACTTTACTCCATGCACAAGCTGATATGGAGAAAAACCAGTGGCAGTCTTAACCGCGGTTCGATATGCCCACAAAGCATGGTATAATATAATATGCCAATTCGTCTTGCTCTGTGCGATGGTTCATTGGAGAATGGACTTAAGTGATTTATTCACTGCTTCAACCTGTCCATTCGCTTGGGGGTAGTAAGAAGAGGAGTGCTCTTGCTTATACCCTAACTTGGATGCCAACTCTTCCATCATACGGTTCTGAAAGTGCGAGCCATGGTCAGTGACAAGCTCTTTCGGAATCCCGAACCGAGTAATGATTTGGTTGAATACGAAGTGAGCGGCTGTCTCACCGTCGGATTTTACTGTAGGCATTGCCTCAGCCCATTTCGTGAAATGATCTACAGCCACTATAATATGATGGTGCCCCTCAGCCGAAGCTGGGCTGCAATCCATAAAATCGATCCCCCACTTGGTGAAGGGACCGGCGGTGATAATGGGATGTAATGGGGCAGGCTTCGAGCACATATTCCGTGCGAACACCTGGCAAGGGTGGCACCTCTTGACCGCATCAACACAATCTTTAAAGATCGACGGCCAGAAATAACCTGCTCTCAAAATATTTTGAGCTGTAGAAAGCCCAGATAAATGACCACCACACGCCCCTCCGTGGCAATCATTCAGCACAACCTCATCCTCCTCATGAGTTAAACAACATTGTAAAATGGAATCTACCCCATGGCGGTACAAAGTATTGTCCACTATAAGGTAGTTCTTAGAGATGTGACATAATCGTCGTCGTTCATCTCGCGAGAGGTGAGTAGGGGTCCTCTGTGTTTGCAGATATACTATGATATCTCCATACCATGGGTTAGACGTTGAGATTAAGAAGATGTGTTCATCAACAAACGTATCTTCACAAACCGACTCCTTGGCCTCACTCAGGAAATCCGATATAAGTTCTGAAAAAATCAACGACTTCTTCGACTTTGCCGAAACAAATACAAGATCGAACTCTTGCAGGATGACAATCCATTTATTATACTTTCCCCCAATCATCCTTCATGTGAGGACGAACTGAAATGAATTGACATGGGCCACAACCGAGGTCTGGCGAAGGAGGATATAATGTCTCAAACGCTAAACCGCATGTACGGTCGCTAAAGAAAGCTTCTCGACATGAGAACAATGAATCTCTGCGTCAATAAGGTTTCAGCTCAGATAATATATGACATGCTCCTGGAGCTCCTCATCCTCCTGAACCAATACCATACCAATCGTCTCTAAATACGCGGCCACATATAATAGAAAATCACGGCTATAATCCAGAGGACTAATCGCCGGGGCCAATGCTAGGGCTCGCTTGAGTGCATCGAAGGACTCCTGGGCTCGCTCATCCCATTCAAAGGGAGTATCCTTCTTCAAGAGACGCATGAAGCCTCTATTCAAATTGGAAAAGTTGACCACAAATATTTGCAAGAAGTTTGCCATACTTTGCAAACACTGAAGATGACGAATATTCTTTGGGGGAGACAACTGAAGTATTGCCTCAACCTTTAAGGGATCGACTCTTATGCCCTCCTTTGAAACGATGAATCCTAATAAACAACCTGATTTTACACAAAAGATGCACTTATGAGGATTTAATCTAACCGAATAGTGCCAACATCTTTCGAAAACCAATCTCAAGTGATACGAATGACGCATTCTCATACGAGAATGAGCAGCGAGGTCATCCAAAAATACTTCAATAATAGACTTGAGATCGTGGAAAATCAAGGTCATTGCCCGCTGAAATGTAGCTCCAGCGTTTTTAAGGCCGAAAGGCATTTTTCGATATGCAAATGTTCCCCAAGGACAAATAAATGCAGTCTTGTGTTGGTCCTCAGGTTTAATCTGGATCTTATTATACCCAGAAAAGCTGTCCATAAAGGAGAACACCTCGCTACCCACACACTCATCCAAAATCTGATCTATAAATGGTGTGGGGAAGTTATCCTTAGGACAGGCACGATTCAAATCGCGGAAATCAGTGCATATTCGGATCGCTCCCTGCTTCTTATCTACCGGAACGGGGTTTGAAACCCACTCCATTAAGGGAACGGGATAGATGAAACTGGATTTCAACAACTTCTCTATCTCTACCTTAATGGCGGGTGCTTTTCTAGGATTCACGGCGCGTAAACGTTGTCGAACAGGCTTAGCGTTGGGGTAAGTCTTAATCTCATGTTCGACAATCCGAGCGTCAATACCTGGCATCTCATCATAAGACCAAGAAAAAATATCATGGAATTCCTTGAATAGCTCGGTATATTCGAGAATCTCATCCTGGGAACAATCCGCCCCAATATAGACATTCTCTATGGTGCCAGGATTTCGAGAGATGTTGATAGAAATCGTGGAAGATATGTTCGCCATGTTCCCATCAGCCATCTGACCAGGAGAGCTTAATGGAATCATGGGACTACCAACTCTCTGACTAAGAATCTCCCTATAATCCTCATGCTCCAAACAGTCAAGCGGTGGAAGTAAATATGATCTATGATGAAGTTCCTCCCATGGCGGCTCAACGCCTGACATAGCCTCGATGATTGCTTCATCTGAAGGGAAAATCGTATCCAGGAAGTCATGGGCATGAGAAGACTGTACTGCCCATGCGGGCAGCACATAGGGGTCTTCCTCCTCCATCCGCAAAGAGGAAGAACAAGGCTCTGCAACATCCATAAGATTGGATTGATAAGCTATCATGGTTGCAGGAAGCGGCATGTTGGTTTCGATAGGCTCACTCGAAATACTCAGCGTGGGAAGAATCCAAGGATCTCCCATATGAGTCGTATGAAAAGACACTGAGGTTGTAGAAGTCGAAGCCCTATCGGAACGAGATCCTATCATGAGGACCGGTGCAGGACAACTAAAGCTTCCCATGAGGGATGGATACATGCCTACACCCACACTCCCAGTTGCCGGCTGAGAGTGCTCAATGACCGGAACCGAAGTTCCCGAAGATGCAGTAACAGGGGAATTCTTGAATGCCATTTGATCAATCATTACAATCTTCCCATTATGAGGAAAGCATACAACATGAAACACGGAAGAAGCAACGGATTGCATACTATACATCCAGTTTCGACCCAGCAAGAGATTGTAGTCGAGGGGCGCATCAACCACCTCAACCTCTATCACAACGGTCTTCCCCCCCAAATGGACTTTAAGGGACGGAATGATGCTGTGTGGCCTAAAAGATCTCCCATCAAAATCAGTTAACATAGTCGCTGATTTCGACAACTTAGGAGAACCAAGACCCTTCCAACAAGATAAAGACATCACAGATGCAGCAGCGCCCTCGTCAATCACAGTGCGCTTGACGATCATATTAAGAAATTCTACGTGTACCAAAAGCAACACATAGTAGGGCAAGTCAGGCTGATGACCTGTGGTTTCAAATTTGATCACTGAGGAAGAATCATCACCGTTCACACCAAGAGCAAAAAGCAAATCCTTCCTTTGCGAAGGACAACTCTGAAGCACTTCCAATGCAGACATTGCACAAGGAGTATGGCCCAAATCCTTGACAACTGAATAATTATGGGTAGCTCAGGAATTTGGATTATGCCCCGAGCACTTAAGTACCCCCTTAGGAATGCGAGGTGCAGCCTCAGGTTTATCCGCAGGTTTCTCAATGCGCAAAGGGGTTCCTGGTGGATCGGGTTCTTTGCCTGGGTTGGGTTTTGACGATCCATAATCTTTCACACGAGTCACAACCTTGGCAGCATGGACCATGTTAATGCACCCATGAGCACTAGCCTCTGGTGGATCATTCTCACTAGATTGCTCCTAGGACTTCGAGTTCATATTCTGGTTATGCGGTAAAGGGTTCGTTAGCACAGCTTGGCCTTGTGCTAAGAGTCTTGAAGCTTCATCAATTCTAGGGCACAAGTAAGTGAGGTGATCATCCTTACATAGCTTGCAAGGGAACTTAACCTTACATTTCGCTTGCTTGTCCCCACCAGCATTCTAACCATTCTTGTCATTATTGGAATCATTCTCATTCCTATTCCCACCCTTTCGATTATTATTATTACCCTTTTTTCTATTCCGTCCGGGTTGCTGGTTACCCTTCTGGTCCGACGATTGCACAGAAAGTACACTCGTCGTTTGGGTGGGTTGAGACGAAGCCGTAGCTTGTCCCGAAGCAGACTAGTTGAGCGACAATTGACTAACTTGTTTTGCAACCGAATCTGCAGGTTTCACACTTGCACAACCCACAATGCCATCGGCATGTGGTCCAGGTTTGACCTTGGGATCGAAACTAGAACGAGGAGCGTTGGGAATAATCTCATACAACAAACCGGACTGAGCATAAATCAAGTCCAGTTCCTGTGCCCTAAAGATTGCTTGTTCCTCATTCTGCACTCTGGATGTAGAAACATCTTTCGCGATATATGGCAATAAAGACTTGAGGAACCACTCGAGAAGGAACTTCGGCGGTATAAAGGCCTTAATTAATCTCTTCCGTCTACGCCACTCCTGAATATGATCAGAAATATGGGTGGCTTTATCTTACCGAAATGTCGACAAGAGTTCAGTACCAATGTCATAGCGCACTGGTAGCTGGAAGTGATTAAGAAAAGTCATCGCAAGATCATTGAACAAGGTAAAAGCTCCCTTTGGTAACTCTATATACCATTTCGTAGCAGGCCCTGTGAGGGTGCATTGAAATAGTTGCAAGCGGACTGAGTCCTGATGTAACGAATTCGAAGAGCACCAAAGGTGAAACGTGGTAACGTGTTCGCTCAGATCCTCTCTCGGTTTGCCTTTGAATTTAGGTATGTCCGAAGGAAGCTTGGTAGGGACAGCCAGCCAAGCCGGGTCATGAGCCACGGGATCGTTCGTAAGTCTTGATAAGTTAGGAAGGTTAAGCGTCGCTAGGAAAGGGAGCCTAGGATGATGAGGTCGATGGACCGCTCCCTGGTTCACATAGGTTTGAGCACCACCATGGCCTTGGCCATAGTGTCCTCCTCCTGTCTGACATGTATAAGGTGACGTGGAAGTACCATAGTAAGGTGGACCTTGACTCGTAGGAGCTACGAAGCCATAGTTAGGAGAGTAAGTAGGTTGTTGATACCTGCCTCCATAAGGTGAAGAAACCTGTCCATACTGCGGACTATAATAAGGTCCATAGGTCATCGCATGCAATGTCCCATGGGACACTCTGTAGGTAGGAAGACAAGCTCCGGAAGGGGGAACATACATACCCGAAGTAGGTATATATGCCCCGGACGTAACAAGCTGACCACTATAGCCTCCCGTAGCAGCGGGTGGTATATGAACTTGAGATACAATCGGCCTAGTAACCACAGTATGAATCTGACTCGTAGCCATATATCGACTTGAAGGAGCATGTGGATAAGGTGGAGGATGTACATTTGAAGAACTCGGAACCGAGGATGAAGGAATATGAGTAATAAGATATGTACTACCACCTATCGTCACCCATCTCAGACCTAGTATCCTAATCGGATCACTAACCCTAGACCTAGGAGGGGGATGAGATGGAGCTTCCACCACTGGGATGGAAGGTGCAATGTGACTAGTACTCCCAAACCTCTCCGCAAGGTAAGGAATGGGATTTCCCCCAGGCATAGTTCTA
>LPNX010648230.1:0-33384 GCA_001517045.1 Pseudotsuga menziesii
ACGTGTTATCCCTTTTTTCAATCGAAAAAAACAGTTCCTTGGTATTCTATTGAATCAAAATAACCTTGTACATCTTTAGTCAGCAATAAAAACCCCCATGGGCCAGCAAATCAGTTATAATATCAATACATAAACAAAAAACAAGCAGAGTATACCAGAGGTACACAAAGCACCTGGGTATCAATACAAAATGATCCTCTCATAAGTGAGCAGTAATAATATCAGTCAAATATGTCCCTAGAGAATATAACAAGAGCCCGGATATCTTATCCAAGCATGAGAGAGACTCTTGTATATCCTATAATAGCTTGCTCAACAAAACCTGATATAGTTCAAAGAATCTATGAGATAAATGACTGAAATAGAATGAGCATATTCTAAAATAGTTGTAATGAGTCTTCCCCAATAATCTCATCATCATATGATTCAGTAAGTAAGAGATGGCTAGGAGCCAAGTGCAACCCCTCCTTGGATAAGATGCCTGCCCTCTTGTTATGTTCCCTATAGACATGACTGAAATCCACCCAGGTGAAAGAGGACATGAGAATTCTGGTGTTGTAGCACCAACCCTCAAGATTCACCATGTCTAGGGTGGATTCCTTTTTTGCCCCATTTATAATCACAGAGGAGTCGCCAAAGATATGTAGGTAAGGCAACCCAATATCCTTGGCGACCCGTAATGATGCCAAGAGTGCTAAGAGTTCTACTCTAGTGTTCGTGCTGCTCCCACATCCAAGTTTAAAGGCATACAAGTGATGATCATTCAACCAAATACAAATACCTACTCCACCAATGTTTTTTGCTGCAGCACCATTGAAAAATATCCTAGGGAAATTTGAAACAGGAGGCTTCCCTATGATCTAGATTTTATTCCTATGCTTCAGAAGTGGTTTATAAGTATTTACCTCATCATGAATAATATGTAAAAGGCCAGCCATAATAGGATTTTGATCTTCAAATAACTTGTAGCTCCTAGCCTTCCAAGTATTCCAAATAAGAAAAAGGGGCAGATACTGTAAGGATCCATCCTTAGATACCCAGTTGGATAGATTTTCCATAAAAGTAGGGGCAGTCCATAGAATTTTCACATCAAACAAACAATTGAGCCCCAAAATCATCTTCTTCATAAAAAGGCAGCCCACAAAAAGATGGTCTACAGATTCAGCTTCCCCATTGCATAGACATCACCTATTAGGACCATACCATCCTTTCTTGCACAGTATATCCCAAGTATTGATTTTCTTATTACAAGTGATCCAGATAAAACACTTAAGCTTGTGGGGAATATTAAAGTGCCAAATCTTCACGATGATATCATTTTCCATGATATTCCTATGATTGGAAACGATAAGATCATAAGCTTTTTTTGCTGTCACCAACCCCAACTGTTCATCATACATCGAAATCAGTTTATCCTCAGCATTCCCAATCCTTATACCCCCATGAGTCAGTCCCTTAACATAAGAGCTCCATTGAGCAGCCCAATATCCACCCAAATACAGATCAGTAGCAGAGTACCAATTGGTACCATCAGAACCACACACATCCAAGTTTTGTGCCTGAGCAAGATATGAAATCCCCATATCAGTAAGATAATCTCTGAGCTACCCAGAAAGAAGTGCAGTGAGTTGAGCCCAGCAATAGCATCAACCCGCACCTTAATCTTTAATCCATTTCCCACCTTCCATCCCAGCTGACAGGTAATCCACTCAAATATCCTTTTAACCCATTCCAGAAGTATGAAGTACCATTAACACAAAAATTCTAGGCACGTATCCAGTCTTCTAAGGGTCTGTTCTTTAAGTATTTATGGGCAATAATTCTACTCCAAATACCAGTACCAGTAAGTAGCTGCCACATGCTTTTTAATCTCAAAGATATACCAAACCATTCAAGGTTCTTAATATCCCAACCACCAAATTCAATAGGTAAGGAAAGAGTTTCCCAGTTTGTCAAATGAGGTTTTTGATAGCCAGCAAAGGAACCCCAGAGAAATGAGAAAATAGTTTTGCACAGAACATTCAGAATAGATTTAGGACATCTAGCCAAAGCAAACCAGTAGACTACCAACCCCGTGAGCACAGCTTTTATAAGTCCCACCTTGCCACCAAGAGAGAGATACCTGTAGGTCCAGTTTTGGATTTTTTTTTCAAATAATTCGGTCATCCATCACCAATCCAAGGTGTGATACCCCAATGGTTTAAGATGATAGCCAAAATACTTAAATCCCACAGTAAGAGGATCCATCTTGAAAGGGAGTATCTCTGCAATTTTATTCCTGATATCAGCATCCACATTATGATAGAGAAAATATGATTTATTTATGCTAACAGTCATCCCCATAGCCGAACAAAATAATTCAAGTGCATCTTTATATGCACTCCATTCTTAAACATTACCAACACCAATTAAAATAACATCATCAACAAATAACAAGTGTGTTATAGACAGAAGAGGAGAGTACTGAAAGCCCTTAATAAGACCTTTGAGTTGTGCATCCATAATAATACGACTGAGACTCTCCATAATCAATATGAATAACAGGGGAGACAAAGGATAACCTTGACGTAAACCCCTAGATGCAGGAAAAAATCCGAGGGAGAGCCATTAACTAACACAGCAAAACAGGAGCTAGAGACAACCCATAATCCAATTGACACCCAATAGGGGAATACCTATCTGAATGAGCAAAAGTCTTATAAATGTCAAGTTGACTCTATCAAATGCTTTAACCAGGTCCAATTTTAAGACTAAGACATTGGAATTCTTAGTCTTGATAGAGTGTAATAATTCCTGGGTAATACCCACAGGTTCAGTAATCTGTTTATCCTTAAGAAAACCAAATTGATGGACAGAAGGAGATCGATTAAGGATAGGCTTCAGTCTGATGGCAGCAAGCTTGGATATAACTTTGTACACCAGGTTACATAAGGATATGGTTCGGAAGTCAGCAAATGTCAGGGGCTTTTCACACTTAGGTATCAGGGTCAGAAAAGTAGAGTTAAGGGCACCAAAAACTTTACCATATAATCTAGCCTGCTCCACAACCAGCACGAAATTGCCCCCCACCAGATCAAAAAAGGCCAGGAAGAACTCGACAAGCCACCCATCAGGTCCCGGGCTCTTATCCTTCTTAAAACCTTTAAGTATAGCTTCAACTTCTTGGGCCATTATGGGTTTAAGAAAACGATCAATAACCTCTTCAGTAGTCATGTTCGGGAAGAGACTGATAACTTTAAGTTGATCAACAATATTAGTAGACTTGTCATCACCAAAAAGGTCACTAAAGTGTCGTTTACCAAGCTGCTTAAGTTCCAAGTCCTCAGAAATAGAGTTTCCTTCCTAATCATTTAGAGACCAAATAGTATTAGTATTTCTTCTAGCAGATGCAAATGAGTGAAAAAACCTCGTATTTGCATCCCCCTCCTTTATCCACTAGACCCTGCTCTTCAACCTCTAAGTAGTAATCTCATGGGCCCAATATTTACCCTTCCTTTCCTGAAGGGTTTTCAACTTATCAGCATTAGGGGCCGATATGATACCAGAGACTTCCAGTAAGATATCAGATATACCTTCATTTATTTCCAATATCTGATGCTTCCTTTCATGGTTCTTCACCATTTCCCAGTCCTTTAGAGTTCCTTTAAGTCTACGCAGCTTCAAAGTAAGAACATCCATATGGCTATAGTCATCCATATCCAAAGGAGCCTTCCACGAGGAAAGGGCCAAATGAGCAAATTCATCCTCCAAAAGCCAAGCTCTATTAAATTTAAAGGGTCGGCAATGAGAACTGCTTTTTGAGCCCCATTCCAGACAAATAGGGTAGTGATCAGATACATCAAAAGGGGTATCCCA
Source organism: Pseudotsuga menziesii (assembly GCA_001517045.1). Taxonomy (NCBI): domain Eukaryota; kingdom Viridiplantae; phylum Streptophyta; class Pinopsida; order Pinales; family Pinaceae; genus Pseudotsuga; species Pseudotsuga menziesii. The sequence continues at coordinate 3,856 of LPNX010648230.1, forward strand.
GGTCCGATAGTAAGATAGGCAAGGGAGAATAGATTCATATAACAAAAACCTATCCAGCCTTTTACTTATACCAGCATCCCGGAGCGCCCATTTCTCCAGGTGGGGCCAGAGAGAGACATAGCAAGGTCCACCAGCTTGTTATAAGAAATGAGCTGGGAGAAAAAGGAGCCCAAAGGATCCAACCTAGCTTTACAACCCCAGACTTCAGCAGAGGATAAAGTAAAATTGAGATCCCCTGCCAATAGTAAATTAGATTGCCCCAGAAATCCTCTTGCCACCATATTACAGTAAGTAGTTCTTTGAGAATAGGGCCCATAGCAATTTATAACAGTAAGAGTCTCTACCAGTCCTTTAAAGTTTGCTTTAAGTATGATGCCATCCATGGAGGAAAAATCCTTACAACGAACCAAGTGAGGATCCCATCCAGCAAGTAGTCCGCTAGAAAGACCAGAGGCATCAGAAGCACAGAATTCCCAGACAGGTTTAAGTTTGGAAAACAGATAAAGAGATTGAGAGTAACATCACATAGTCTCTTGAATGAGAATCATATCAGGTCTTAGGTTAAAGAACAATCTACCAAGGGATTTTTGTTTGGCTAACCTTCCAAACCCACATATGTTCATGGACAGGATTTTCATGGAGAAGGAAGCTCCATAGGTGTGCTTTCTCTAAGAACCCGAGAGGAAACAGGAGAGATATGTGATTGTCGAGCCACCTGCTTTAGTCGAGTCGAAATGGGGGTATAAGTCCCCGGATCCCCAGTCTCTTCCAAGGGAGTTTTCTTGGATTTTCTGATGGTCACATTCTTAAACCGAATAGAATCCAAGGGAAAAGTAGAGGGGGATATAGGAGTCTTGTCTGAGAAGATCGAGAGTGCTGTAAGGAGGGAAGGGTCTTGGAAAGACGGTGCTTCAGGAGGACTAGATGAAGAGGTTAAAGGTAAAGGCACAGAATATCCATTAGGGGACAAGTGGGGGGTAGAAGATAAAGACGGACCATATGAAGACTGAGGGAGTGAGGGATAGTGATCTAGGGTATAGGGAGGCACTACAAGAAAACCCTGTGAATAGCGTCTCTTTTAGCTTCCTTTTTAGCATCCACTATCACTTTTAGTGTATTTTTCATCATTTTTTGGACAAAGTGGACGCTTTTCCATGGGATGGCCCTTTTGATGGCGTTATTTGCGTCCATTTTTAAAATTTGGCACTATTTTGGACAATAATTAGCATCCCAATTAGCGTCCTAATTAGCGTCCCAATTAGCATCCCAATTAATGTCCCAACTAGTGTCCCAATTAGTGTCCCATTTTAAAAGTTGATGCTAATTAGCATCCCAATTAGGATCACAACTATCATCCCAATTAGTATCCAAATTAACATCCCAATTAGCGTCCAAAAAAACATCCCATATAATGCCAAGAATAGCCTCTGAAAACCTAAGACACTGATCTTCCTAATACGACATATAGGGCCTCAATAATCATTTTCATTACAAGGACGCACTTCCAATACATGTAGGACAAACATTCTCTTTACAAGGATTTCATGGTGGTTTCATACAAAGTGCATGGTCCATGAGCACTAAAATCCTTTTTTAGACCGTAAGAAATCGGTGTATCTCCTTTGACCATGTTTAAGCCATCAAGAACCATCATCGGTGCATGAAAACTTGTAATGGTGACCATGCAACACATATAAGCCAAAATTAATTTTATAAGTATGTGTGGTGACTTTTGACCATGCACTTTAAGGCCGCATAGGGTCTAAGGCCATATGAGTTTCCTAAATAAGATGTTCATGTCATGAAATTCCATTATTATTGGTTATTCATTGAAGGGCCACTGTTATGATGCCTAGGAAAATTGTACAATTGGTTGTAGTTCATTGTCTATGTTAACGTCACTGTAAGGTTACTTTCAATAGCATTCCTTGCCCCCTTAAATATTTATTTATGGAAATTGATGAGCTTTAAGAAAAAGTTAGCATTTCTCTTGAGGGTTAGAAATCTATTCATCATTGTTATACACAAATGATTAATCTTACAAATCCATATTATGGTGTACCATACTAGGATATGGAAAGTTATAGAAACAATTTTCCTTAAAGTCTCATTCAAACAAGCTACAACAAGTGATTTTTTTTTACATTTAGTGTCTAAGCTAAGACAAATAATCTATTTGATTCATCTCCTTAGAAAAATACTTATGATAATATTTTTAATTCATATTCCATGCATTCCATCCATGTGTCATTTAAAATACTTATGATAATACTTTAATTCATATTTCATGCATTCCATCCATGTGTCGTTTAGTACTCATTCTTTTTATCCATCTCTTCACCTTAGATTAAAATTTGAAAAAAATCATTTTACACTAAATTTGAAAAACTAAAAACTAAAATGTGTGCATTCCATCCATGTGTCATTTAGTACTCATTTTTTTATCATCTATTCACCCTAGATTAGAATTTGAAAAAAATCATTTTACACCCATTTAAAAAAAAAAACTAAAAATCCATATGTGGGTGCCAAAACATGTCAAACTACCTGCGATTAGCATCATGGTATTCAATCTTGTCGTCGTCGAATTTAGCAGGGTAGCACATAGTGAATGCAATGGGAATGTGGTGTTGAGGGTTTATATCATCCTTGGAAGCTTTGCATCGATAAAATACCAGGCCTCACGATTTCCTGCTATTGGCATTGTGGTCTTCAACGCTGTCATCGTGGACTTTAGCAGGGTAGCACAGAGTGAAGCAAGGGGAATGTGGCGTTGAGGGTTTATATCGTCCTTGGAAGATTGGCATGAAGAAAAGAATAGACCCCTCATGGTTTCAAAGCTGATGTATTCAAACTCATGACTTGATTCATAATTGATGCAGGTGATGTTTACGAACTAAGGTTTAACAGCTGAAATGGATGGTGTCAAGATCTCATTTGAAAATCAATGAACCAATATTCACATACAAAAAGATTCTAGGAAGGACATAGCTTGACGACGGATTAGGATTGATCGTGTATGGATCTCAATAAGATAATATTATACACTAAGATAAGATCATTAACGTAATGGGAAATGATCAAAACCATGAAACATAAAATACACCATTTAAAGTGGATATATGTGATAAAAGTTGGATATATGCACAATTGAGCGTTTTTGCATAGTGGGATGGATCTCAAGTCCTCAATTGGAGTCATACGAAGAAATAAATATCCTTATGTAGGTGTCTTAGGGCATTAAGAATGGAATTCTAGGGAAGAAGAAAATGTCTTAGGCCCTAAAGAATACATTGAGGCACACATATCCATGAACAATGCCTCAAATAACCATGAATGACTTCACAAGGGTGTCCATGGCGCTATGTATGCAAGTCTTGTGTCTTTAGTTCCTTTGACACGATCAATGTAGGAGACATAAAACTTGGGACCTAAAGGAATCTTCTAGGCATCCAAGGCTATGAAGGTTTCCTCCGCCAAACACACATGGCTTCCTAAGAGTAATATTAGCCTATCATTGAGGATGTTGGTGCCATTAGATGGTTTTGACTAGTATGTGCACATGTCATGGCCTTGGGAATTATGTTGTAAGGAATAATACCATGCCTTTGAACATAAGAAAATCATTGATGCATCAAAATCCATGAACAATGTATCGAAGCATCACGCATGACTTCATAAGGGGATTCATGGTACTATGTATCTACGTCTTGGGTCCTTCAACATGGTTAAAGGAGGACATATGAACCTTGGGCACTAAAGGAATCTTGTAGTCATTAATGACTAAGAATGTTCCTTCCACCAACCACAAATAACCTTTTAAGGGTATAAGTGTCCTACGATTGATGATGCAATTAGCATTAGGTGGTTTTGAGTAGTATACACATGACTCAATTATTGAGGATGTTGTTATATGGAAGAATACGATGCCTTTGGAATTAAAGAAACCATTGAAGCATCTACAAACATGATAAATTCCTTAAGCACCACATATGACTTCACAAGAGTATCCATGGTGCCATGTATCCAAGTATTGGGAATTTGGGGCCATGAACATTATCAAGGGGGGATACTTGAACGAAGCCCTAAAGGAACAATTTATTCATATAGAGATGAAACAATAGCCTTAAGCAACAACATATGGCCTCCCAAGGGTATAATTTTCCTATGATTGAGACACCAATTTCATCATGTCCTTTTTAGTAGCATCTACATGTCTCATTGCCTAGGAATGATGTTCTAGGGAATAATACAATTAATTTCGCCCTAAAAAAATCATTAAGGCATCCATAGCCATGAAAAATGTATCTAAGAACCATGCATAACCTCATAGAGATATTCATTGCATTATGTGTCCATGTCTTGGGACCTTGGGGCCTTAGACATGGTCATAGGAAGAAACTTGATCCTTTGTCCCAAAAATAATCTTCTAGCCATGTAATCCTAAGAAGATTGTATCTACTAACCACACATGGCCCCTTGAGGGTATCAGTTTCATATGAGTAATGATATTAGTTCCATTTACATGGTGGTACAACTCTATTTTAAGAGTAATCAACCACCATTTTTGCGTAGAATCCCTATTTACATAGACACTCATATGTGAATTATTTTTCCTTCTCTACAATATAGTTTGGTGGAACTTGAGCCCATGAATGGTTGCACATAAAATCTATAACATATAATATTGTTATTATGGAATGGTGTGACTATCACATAACTACCACATATGCATCATGTATGGACACATGGATTTTGTTCCAGGTTCCACTTCCCTCATTTCTCGTTATTCTCCTTACATTGAGTAATGAGTATGTATCTAGGTTTATCAAGTGTAATAATAATACTATATAGTAATAAAATAACCTAGCATATATCCCTCTTAATCTTTATATTTTAAACATTGTTAGATTTGTATTTTAGTTTTGTTTTTATTCCTCTATGTCCTTAGTATAGATGGATTTAAAAAAAAAAAAACTACTTAGTTCCATGTTACCTCTAGATCTATCACATCTCAAGAAGGATAGAATCACCTAAGGTGCAACTATTTTTTACATTGCAAAAACTTGAAGACACAATTGTACCTAAGATATTTGATCCCTCACTAAATAAGATAAATCCACCATTAAGTTGTTATAATTAGAATAACTTAACTCATTTGTAAAAAAATTAAAAAATGATCAATCTTTTAGATCCTATCTTGCCTTTTCTTTGGGATAAAAGTATCTTGGATAAATTTTATTTCCATTTTCACAAAAATACTTCTAATTATACCACAAAACAAACCTTTAAAAAAATAGGTCTATTTGATTGCTCATTATTTTAATCATTATCTAAAACATATTTTCAACTATACATTTTTTTAAATGTTAAAATATAAAAAATAATTATATTCAACTAAAACATATATTCAACTATACATTTTTAAAAAATGTTAATATACAAAATAAATATATCCAACTAAAACATATCTTCAATTCTACATTTTTTAAATGTTAATATAAAAATAAATATATTCAACTATTAACAATAGTTCATTAAGCTTTTATGCAATGTAAGATTTAAAAATAAATAATATCATATTATTATGTTATGAATCATATTTAAATTAGTTTATAATGAAAATGTTTACATATATTCAAAGCTAAAATATTTCATGATATTGTGTAATGGTATTATTGAACTTGACTATGGTTATCTCTACATTGAACAAATCGTTTGTTTATAAATGGTTACTTAAAATTATGTAAGATATATTTATTATCATTTTTATTATCAAAATGTTAAATTTTTTAGTATTTAATTATTAATGTTTTTTTATTTCTTAAATTGTAATTATCTATTTCCATTATACCATGAGATTTTTGTTTTATCAATTTTAGAAATATTATATCACTTTTTTAAGTGATCTATAAATGTTTTAGAAACATCAATATAATAAAGGAAAATTACTTAGTTACTAATTTTTTTATAATTAGAAACATCAACAACAACAAAACTAATTTTCCCTCTATTTCATTTTCTCTTTTCCCTTGATACATATGTGCAAAGAATAAGAATATGAAGGCGTGACTATTGGATCAATTTGGATCAATTTGGCCCTACGTGAATGGAGGTTTTAAGTTTATTTGTATAATCAATTGTTGTATTTTTCCTTAGTTTAGTGAAATTGTATTGTGTTGATTATTACTTCTTATAATCGTGTATCCCATCTTGTAGGAGCTCATTCTTTTGCTGAAGATGGATCTCTACGATTTATAAAGGCTTGGGGACGGATCTTGTAGAAAGAACGATGGTTTTGCAGCAATTGGGGGATTCTTTTGTTCAACAGCAGAGGCAAGGGGGATGTTTCAGCAAAAAATCCAAGGAAGCCACACAGCTCCTCTTTGGCTATTTGGAAGATTTTAGAACAAGATTTTCAGTCATAAATAAAATATTAACTTTAATTGTAACCTTTTACATATCTTTAACATATTAAAATATTTATAATGTTTAATTAATATTATAAATTAATTAATCTAATAAATATGTAAACTACAATTTTAAGAATTATTTGTCATCAATAATTATAAATGAGTTAAGACAACATTATGATTTTTCTTGTTTTAATATATTAAATTATTGAATTTTTATAATGAATTAAAATTATATATTAAAATTAACAATTTTATGTAAATTTATATTGTAAAATTAATATTATTGTTATGTTAACATTAAAATAAAATAAAAATGATATAAACAAATGAAATACATGATAGAAATGATTTGACCACTAATTTATAAGGCAGACATCTCTAATTTCCAGTCATAGATAAAATCTTAACTTTAATTTATAACATTTTACATATCTTTAGCATATTAAAATATTTATAATGTGTAATTAATATTAAAAATAAATTCATCTAATAAATATGTAAACCACAATTTTAAAAATTATTTGTGATCAATAATTATAAATCATTATAAATGAGTTAAGACAACATTATGGTTTTTCTTGTCTTAATATATTGAATTATTGAATTTTGATAATGAATTAAAATTATATCGTAAAATTAACAATTTTATTTAAATTTATATTGTAAAATTAATGTTATTGTTATGTTAACCTCACTGATATAATTAATAATTTATAGAAGGAAGCAAAATTTGGTGCAAATTTGGAAGCAAAAATTGACACATATTTGGAAGTAAAACATGGTGCAAAATGGGACGCTAAAGTGGTAGCGAAAATAGATGCAATATTGGATCCTAACATGGTGCTATTAAGGATGCAAATATGGTGCTAATGGGGATTTCATATAAGAAGCAAAAGAAGACACTCCTTAGGAAGAAAAATATGACGTTATTTAGGAAGCAAACCTTGACGTTATTTAGGAAGCAAACCTTGATGTTGTTTAGGAAGCAAAGTTGGACGCTATTCTGGAAGCACAAAAATAGACGCTATTCTAGACATCATAAAGGATCCTATCTAGGAAGCAAAAAAAGACGCTTTAAGTTTTTTCCATGACGCGTCCAATTTAGCGTCTAGTTTGACCACTCAATGTAAAAAAAAATACACTAAAAAGGGACGCTAAATGGGACGCTAATTCCAGGATTTTTTGTAGTGAGGTGGGCCAACAGCATCAACCTTCTCAAATGAAGAATCTTGAGCTGAAGAATCCAAGGTCTCCACAGGGTTTACTCGTGAGTGAAGAGAAACAGCTTTCATATCTTCGATATACATCAGCTGACCTTTCGAGAGATCATCAAAGGTAGACGGTGAAGACGAAGCATAGATAATATCGGTAGAATCCTCCAGAGGTACAACAGGCACGGGGCAGGAATCATGACGGGGTAAATCAAGGACAGGTATGAAGTTAAAACCACTCTTAATAGGATGACCAGTGCAGAGACAGTGATAATTATTGCGTAGGTGTCCCGTATCATGACAATAATTACACCTAAACGCTATATGCAGATAATCCAGTCTCTAGGTAACAACTTTGTCTCCACAGACAATATCAAGTTCAGTTATAAGACCTTTTGTAATATCTACTTCAACTAGAACTTTTGCCATCCTTTTGTCATAAATGAGATGGAAATCTCTCTCAAGAGCAACAAACTGTCCAAGGAGGTTCGCCAGATCAATAAGGATATCCTTATTCCAAAGAGGGAAAGGTAATGCAGGTAACAGAACCCAGAGGTGCCTAATGGTCACTCTTTCAGTAAGGGGATCAAAACCTGAGTGCCACCACTTCAGTACTAAGGAACCATCAAAAACAGGCCACAGCTTTTTCGAAATGAGGGAAGCATCTGACTCTTCAATGAACACAAAAACCAGTCATCTATTAGCCAAGAGGCTAATAGAAGGTACATAATGTATGAGAGGCTTCTAGTGTGAGGTCGCCCAATCAACCCAACCATCCTTCATCATGGTGTAGTACTTTATCCTACCAATAAGAGCCCCACGGCATAAGGTTTCAACCTTTTCCATAAATACATCATGCCCAAGTACAAACCGAGGTTTGTGTTCTAAGGCCTTTAGGGCTTTGGCCTTTCAACGTGATGAGCTATGGAGATGTCCCTTCCCCGAGTGAGGTATCCTACTAATATCGGTTGGGTCACCCATAACACAGGTGGAAAGGGGACAAAAACAAAGAACCCGCAAAGAGACGTATAGGGGAACAACCCAATACAGGCAGAGCAAAACAGTGCAATGTTACAAGAGAAAGGCACAATAATCAATGGTCCAAGTCCACACCCGTGACCCCACCTGGGAAACGAATAAAGTATCAATTCCAAACAGGCGTGAATACAATAAACCCAAGTACAAACATACACAGGCCACCCAAGGTACCCACAGTAAAAACCCTACCAATGACAGCAAAAGGAGAAAGATAACCCAGCCAAAACATCAAGGGTTCCATTCCTCACACATAACCCAAGGATTCACATAACACAACCCACCGAGCCATAGCCCAAAGGAAATACCAACCCGACAGATCCAAGATAGGCACAGGTCAAGAAGAGATACCAACCCCAAACCCCATACCAAGGGTAAGACAAATACCAGAAGTAATCTTCCCAGAGGAAGAAGAATACAGAAGAAACCTCCAGTACACAATATAGCAAGACAGACCCTCAAATAAGAGATGTGGTTACCAACATCACTCCCGTGAGCTACAGTAAATAATAAATCCAGGTCGCCGACAAGCCCCGATGATAGCCCCAATCCCCACAAGAGTAAGCAGACAGATAGCGGGCAAAAAATAATACCCAAGTATCAAAAAAGAAACCACGGCAGCAAAGAAGTCGACTTCCACATGCAGTCCACCCAAACGATACAATCAGGACGCATCAATATTCACGCTAATACCCAAGTACATCCAGGTCAAAATACTATATACTATTAGCCCGAAGGAGACAAGAAATCGAACAGAAACCCTACCCCAGAAAAATCGCAGAGAGAAACCCAAAAAACAATAAATTCCCACTTTTTTAACACATGGTTGGTACTAACCCTTGGTTGAGGGTGGACTCCATGTGGGGTTTGCAGTAAACAGACCCATAAAACCCTAAGAAGGGTAAACACCACAACAACCCCGGCCAAGTAAAATAAACGAGAGGGTCAGGAAAAAACAATACAGAGGTACCTGGAGTCAGGTTAGACTTGACAGCAGAGTTGTGATCAAAGAATCAGACACAAAGTTCTAGATTTCGCAGCATCAGCCATTCCCTAGAGGGCACAGTGAAAGAAGCACGGAATTCCAGCGCACAACCCGTTCCCCGAACTGGTCAAACCAAGCAGAAGCGTCTGTTTCGTTAACCCCAGAGTCATCAAGGGTTCAAAATCATCAGTTCCCGTCAAACCCAGCTATACCGAAGGTTCCAAAGCGGTCGGGATGTTCCTAAGACCAGGGTCAAAACCCTCACCGGCACAATCATACAGTCTCCAGATAGTAACCACACAATCATGAACCGGCAGTCTCAGAGTCAAACCTGGAGAAAAAACCCTCCAAAATGATACAGTCCCCGGACAGCAACCGCAAATCATGAACCGACAGAAAGGAGTCAACCCCGAAGAAAACACCCTCAAACACTGGAACCACATCACATAATCTAGCTCCAAGTTACAGGTACCGCAAGGATAATAAATGAAAAAAATACACTGCTAACCCTCCATCTGATCGCACCACGCAAAAACACACCAGAAACCACAGGTTCAGGAGCCATAGGCAACCTGTACCGAAGAAATTCTAGCTCACTCCGAGTGGAAACCCTCCAAACATACATGTTATCCTAACTAATAGGTTTCCCAAATGTGATGATTATGTGATGATTCATAACGTGTTATCTAAGTATATATTATTTATTAGTGTCAACTAATAATGTCTAAAACTCTTTTCATATAATTTGTCATAATGACATATTAACTTATATATATATATATATTAAAATTTCTATAAAATTATAAAAATTAAATTATAGTATATTAAATTTAGAATGTTATAGAATATAAAATTGTTATAGTGAATAAACTCATTAGTATATAATTTGTTATAATGTAATAAGATACATTTATTATAATAAATAAAATTGTTATAAAATTTTAAATAATATATATATATATTAAATTTTGTATAAGATTACAAAAAATAAAGTTATAATATATTAAATTTAGAATATTATAGAATATAAAATTGTTATAGTGAATAAACTCATTAGTATATAATTTGTTATAATGTAATAAGATATATTTATTATAATAAATAAAATTGTTATAAAATTTTATATAATGTATGTATGCTATATATATATAATTTTTCTCACATGGTGTAAAAAAACCAGTAATAGGATATATTGTTAAGAAACTCCTCCTTGTGTAAAGTCTCTGGTTTGAAACTTCGTGGATACTTGCTATATATAAAAACATAAAATTAAATTTTAAATTTAAACATGTATAAATTTAAAATTAAACTAACCTAATTATACAATATTTAAAGTATTTAATTTATTTAATTTATTTAAATTTAAATTTATAGTTATAAATATAAGATTAAAATTTATTGAATATATANTTAAAACTACACATATATTTAGTCATATCAAAGATGATTTTTTATTATTTTTATTTTTTACATCTTTTCAATTTAACTCAACCATAGTTACATAGATTGTAGTGCAAGAGGTGAGTTGTAATATACCTTCCTCACAAAATGACAAACTCATAATATTTTATTATATCTCTTATGAGGCACATTTTAGACCTCAAAATTCCCCTAATGGGATCAACATATTTTACCTCCAAGTCTTCCAGTGTCTGAATCATCCAGATTATTTGTGTACAACCGATGGCAGCAGCAATGTATTTAGCTTCTGTAGTGGATAAATATATTGAGATTTTCTTCTTACTCAACCATGCAAAAGAATCACCTAAGAAGAATGCACCTCCACTTGTGCTCTTTTTTTCATCCAAACAAATTGCCCAATCAGCATATGAATATGCAGTTAACTGAAGATTCTGATTTCTAGGATACCAGATACCATAAGTCATTGCGCCCTTCAACTATTTAAATATCCGCTTAACATCCATGAAATGAATTTGCTTAGGAGCATACTTAAATATACCTACCATTCCAACAGCTTGCATTATATCAGGACGAGATGTTGTGATGTATAAGAGACTTCCTATCATTGACCTATAGGTTCTTTGATCAACATCAGGTGGGAGATCATCCTTGCTAAGTTTACAGCCAACAACCATAGGTGTACTAACAAATGATGCATCTTCAATCTGAAATTTCTTCAATATCTCCTTCAAATACTTCTCTTGGGAGAGAAATAAACCTTCATAACTTTGAATAATGTGAAGACCAAGAAATAATGACAATTCTCCTATCATTGACATCTCAAACTCAGATTGCATGGCATTAGCAAACCAATGCAAAGAAGAATCATAAGTGCATCCAAATATAATGTCATCCACATACACCAAAAAAACTAATAGATTATCACCTTTAGATTTGATATGCAAGTTACTATCAACAGTACCTTTCTTGAAGCCTTTGTCCTGTAGATATTTATCTAGTCTATAGTAACAGGTTCTTGGTACTTGTTTCGATCCATATAGAGCCTTCTTCAGTTTGCAGACATTGTTAGGATTGTCTGTCAGTTGGAACCCTTCATGTTGCTCTATATAAACTTCTTCTTCTAGAACTCCATTAACAAAAGCTTACTTAACATCCATCTGATATACTTTGAAGTTCTTATGAGTGGCATAGGAAAGAAACATTCAAATGGATTCCAATATTTTCACTGGTGCAAAGGTTTCATCAAAATATTGTCCCTCAACTTGGTCATACCCCTTACAGACCAATCGATCTTTATTCCTCATAATTTGTCCTTGTTTATTCATCTTGTTTTTAAACACCCACTTGGAGCCTATAACATTTTTATCTCCAAGTGTAGGAACCAATTCCCAAGTATTATTTTCCCATCTAATCAAGCTCTTCATTCATGACTTTAACCCAATCTTTATCCTCACCGGCCTCTTCAAAATTATTAGGTTCCATCATATATAGGAAAGCAATTTGAGATTAACCTGAAGCTTTGATTAATTTTCTTCATGTCTGCACTCATTTATTCTTGTCACCAATTATCTAAATTTTGGGATGATTCTTCTGAATGATTCTGGAAGGTGCTTTCATTTATGTCTGTTGTCTTCAATCTTCCTAAGTGTTTGTAATTTCATCATCTTTTTGTATCTTCCTTAAATTAAACAGTATCTTTTGTATCTTTTTCAACACTGATTATTTGAATATCTTTTACAGGGATTCCTTCATCGATTTTAATGTCAATACAATCAACCAATTTATGTAGTCTCTTATTATAACAAGTGTTCCCTTTAGTGTTTGCAGCATATCCTAAGAAGATAGCTTCATCAGCCCTGCCATCATATTTCCCAAGATGTTCATCATTATTTTTAATATAACATTTACTTCCAAATACTTTAAAATGTTTGATAGAAGCAATTCTTCCAAACCATAGTTCATAAGGGGTCTCATCATTGTTCGACATTAGGTGAGCTTTCTTAAAAATATGAACAGTTGTGTCAATTTCCTCTACCCAATATGTCTAAGAAATATTTCTTTCATTCATCATTGACCTTGCCATCTATTGTACTAACCTATTATGTCTTTCAACTACTCCATTTTGCCTTGGGGTCCCTGGAATAGTGTATTCTCTTTTAATTCCATGTTTATCACAAAACTCCTTTAAGTCTCGTGAACAAAACTCTCCTCCTCTATCAGATCTTACTTCCCTCATTCTTTTCCCTGTTTGATTCTTAGTCAGAGCCTTGAAATTTTTTAATTTTTCAAGTGCTTCAAATTTTTATTTCAGAAAAGCAACCCATGTAATTCTAGAATAATAATCAATGACCAACTTAAAATATATTTCTCCTCTTGTTCCCTCCTTTCTTGATGGTCCACACAAAACCATATGTACTAACTGAAGTGGTTTGTCTGTTGATGTGAAGTTCTTGGATTTAAACTATGTGCGAGTCAATTTTCCCATTTGACAAGGTTTACAAACAAATTCATATGACTTTGATATCTTTGGAAGATCTTTTATTGCCCCATTGTTCACAAGTTTGATTATATGACCAAATTTTAAATGTCCAAGTCTCATATGACAAATCCAGCTTTCATCATACTTGCTTAGATGACATTTTTCTTTTTCTTATTTCAAGACATAGACATTGTTTTCAGTTCTTATACCTTTTGAAACCAACTATCTCTACGGTACAGAATTTATCTTGCATTCTTTAGAAGTGAAAAAACCTTCACATCCTTTGTCATAAACATGACTGACACTAAGAAGATTATGTTTTAGGCCATCTACAGACATCGCATATTGGGCTTTCCCCTTTCCATTACTCAACTTGACCATTCCTTCATTCATATTTAGTTGTTCAAATATTAGTCTATATGTCTGTAGTTTGGAATCCTTTACTTTTTCATTTCCTTCATAACCGTTTACAAGCTTATCCCAAATCTCTTTTGCAGATTCAAGATGCGTGACTTTAACAAACTCGACCTCTACAAGACCACTCAAAATAGCGTTCATTGCCTTTGCATTAAAACTAAATTCCAACTTGTCATCTCTGGAGGCTAGCACAACTGGATTTACATAGCCTATCTCTACTACATCCCAAACATTAGCTCCCAAGGACATTATATAGGTTCTCATTCTAACCTTCCAAAAGGAAACATTTGTTCCATCAAATAGATGAACCTTATTCGATGAAGTCCCTTCATAACTTGTCATGTTTAAGCTTATAGATATACCTTTAACCAAAAGGAAATGGCTCTGATACCAATTGTTGAAATTATCAAATAACTGAGAGGGGGGGGTGAATCAGTTATTCCTAAAGCTTAAACCGTTTTTCAATTTTTAAAACATCATTACTAATTACGGATTTACAGTTATGATAATGCAACAAGTATAACAAAAGAGATGATGATTATCAATCATACACAGATGATAGAGACATGCACATATTCATCTTTATTTGAGAACCTACTTAAATAAGGCTGCAACCTCTGTTTACAAATTCCTTATTGTGGAGACCACCAACTCTCATGTTTTTTCTAGAACCCACTAAATTAACATTCTTTGGCCACAACTAAGTGGAAGCACCAACTTCCACCTGTACATGCTCCAACTTGTACAGAGAAGACAACATGTTTTTCCAAGAACCACCCTACCACCCTTGTTTGTCAGATTTAAAACATGTTCAGTACAATATGTAGAAAAATAGATATAACTATGCATACCAACTTTGTTATGATCTGCTCCTGGATTTGCTTATGCACCTTGGTTCCCCTCATTGTCTCTATTCTAGATATTCTTGAAAGAACTCAGAGTCCTCTTTCATTCTGGAATCCCCACTTTGACAACGATCCATGCACCAGCTGTCTGTCTGCAGAGAATGCACACATTCCTTCATCATGCACATCCTTTTATACATACCAATCTGTAAACCATTCACCTATCCGTATGCCTAATGGTACATTTCCATAACTGATCAAACCATTTGATGCCTTATGATAGACAAGGAATCCAATCGTTGATTAATCATGAATTTCTGAAACACATCATCGCCATTTGGCTTCTTTCGCTATTGTCTTTTTAAGCAACTCAACTTCTTTGCTTTTTCTGCAAATCAAAATTTATGTAGTCCTGGTTCCGTAGTTTTGGTTATGTAGTACTTGTTCCGCACAAATCATTCCGCACCATTGATCTTCTTCAAGCTCTTTGTGAACGTTGATCTGAGAATAAGATCGGATATTAGAAATGTGATTCTTTCAGATATCATTCCATGATTTTTGATTTTCGCCTTGCGCACATATTTTTCTACATGACTTCTTTCGCACATTCTATTTCATGCAACATCTCTACATACCGTTGATCTGAAATCAAACACATGTGTCCACACATCCTTTTCTACAAATTCAATCTACGTCATTGATTTCTTTGTACAACATTTCCTGATCGCTGATCTTAGATCTAGTGCAGGATGCAGGTCCCAGGTTTTCAAAAAAATTTAAAAAACTTCCATACTTTTCTACTTTCTTCCTTCTCCTTTCAAAACTCCTTCTGTAGCGTCGATTTCTTGTATGTCATTTCCTGATCGTTGATCTTAGATCTGGTGTGGGTTGTGGATCCCAGGTTTTCAAAAATTTGTTTAACAGCTTCTACAATTTTTTGCTTTCCACCTTCCATCTACAGAACTCCTTCCTCGTCGTTGATTTCTTGTGTACCTTTTCCCGACCATTGATCTTAGATCTGGTGCGGGTTGTGGATCCCAGGTTTTCACCATTCGTTCAAACAACTTCCAGACTTTCCGCTTTCCACCTGCAAAACTCCATTTGCGCCGTCGATTTTTTGTGCACCTTTTTCCTACCATTGATCTTAGATCCGGTGTGGATTGTGAATCCCGGGTTTTCAACATTTCTTTAACTAACTTCCAAACATTCTGCTTTCCACCTTCCACTGGCAAAACTACTTCCGCATCGTCGATTTCTTGTGCAGGCTTACTCCTGACCGTCGAATTTGTTCATCAGATTATCTTTCAAACTTTGTGGATTTTCTTCTGACCGTTGGATCTGTTCATCATATTATCTTTCAAACTTTGTGGATTTTCTCCTTACCATTGATTTCATTTGCGGTTTTACGCCTGGCCATCATATCTATCCATCAGATTCAAAATTTGTGGATTTTCTCCTGACAATTGATTTCTTTGTGGGTTCACACCTGTCATCGGATCTCTGCACAAGCCATGGATTCTTCTAAGTCCTCTTCTTATCTATATCATATGCTTAGAACTGTTTTTTTATCAATGACAACCAAATCACACTCTAAATTGTTTCCATATGACTACAAAATCCTCCAACAATCTCCCCCTTTGGGATTGATGGCAACCTTCAAATTTTGGGTGCATGTTGTACTTGTAATCATCAATCTCTTTATCAATTGTAACAAACAACTTCTCCCCCTTTGACATCAATGTCAAAGAAGACTATATAGCACAACTCCCCCTATCAAAGTGAACAGGTTATTTGGCATAAGATATGACATCTATATTTCGGCGTAGGTACTCAAACTGTGTCTTTGGTAAGGGTTTAGTGAAGATATCAGCAGTATGTTCTGCAGAAGGAATAAAATTCAATTGAACCACTCAGTTTGTAACCTTCTCCCTTACGAAGTGATACTTAATAGGTATATTCTTGGTCTTGGTATCCAGGACTGGATTCTTGGACATACTAATGGCATTATATTATCACAATGAAGACGAATGGGATCAACATATTTTACCTCTAGGTCTGCCAGTGTCTAAATCATCCAGATTATTTGTGTACAGCAGGTGGCAGGAGCAATGTACTTAGCTTCTGTAGTGGATAAATATATTGAGACTTGCTTTTTACTCAGCCATGCAACTAGAGAATCACCTAAGAAGAACACACCTCCACTTGTGATCTTTCTTTCATCCAAACAAATTTCCCAATCAGCATCTGAATATGCACTTAACTGAATATTTTGATTTCTAGGATACCAGATACCATAATTCATTGTTCCCTTCAACTATTTAAATGTCCTCTTAACATCCACCAAATGAATTTGCTTAGGAGCATACTGAAATATACCTACCATTCCAATAGCTTGCATTATATCATGATCAATTGTTGTGATGTATAAGAGACTTCCTATCATTGACCTATAGGTTCTTTGACCAACATCAGGTGAGGGATCATCCTTGCTAAGTTTACAGCCAACAACCATAGGTGTACTAACAGATGATGCATCTTCAATATGAAATTTCTTCAATATCTCCTTCAAATACTTCTCGTGGGAGAGAAATAAAATTTTAGAACTTTGAATAATGTGAAGACCAAGAAATAATGGCAATTCTCCTATCATTGACATCTCAAACTCATATTGCTTGGCATCAGAAAACCACTACAAAGAAGAATCATTAGTGCATCCAAATATAATGGCATCCACATGCACCAAAAAAACTAATAGATTATCACCTTCATATTTGATATACAAGTTACTGTCAACAGTACCTTTATTGAAGCCTTTGTCCTATAGATATTTATCCAGTCTATAGTACCAGGTTCTTGGTACTTCTTTCAATCCATATAGATCATTTTTCAGTTTGCAGACATTGTTAGGATTGTCTTTCAGTTGGAACCCTTCAGGTTGCTCTATATAAACTTCTTCTTCTAGATCTCCATTGACAAAAGCTTACTTAACATCTATCTGATATGCTTTGAAGTTCTTATGAGTGGCAGAGGCAAGAAACATTCAAATAGATTCCAATATTGCCACTGGTGCAAAGGTTTCATCAAAATCATGTCCCTCAACTTGGTCATACCCCTTACAGACCAATCGAGCTTTATTCCTCACAATTTTTCCATGTTCATTCATCTTGTTTTTAAACACCCACTCTGAGCCTATGAAATTTTTATCTACAGGTCTAGGAACCAATTCCCAAGTATTATTTTTCTCAATCTGATCAAGCTCTTCTTTCATTGCTTTAACCCAATCTTTATCCTCACTGGCCTCTTCAAAATTCTTAGGTTCCATCATAGATAGGAAAGCAATTTGAGATTAAACTAAAGCTTTGATTAACTTTCTTCATGTCTGCACTCCTTTATTCTTGTCACCAATTATCTGACTTTCAGGATGATTCTTCTGAATGATTCTGGAAGGTGCTTTTGTTTCTGTCGGTTGTCTTGAATCTTCCCGAGTGTTTGTAATTTCATCATATTTTTGTATCTTCCTTAAATTAAACTGTATCTTTTGTATCTTTTTCAACACTGCTTATTTGAATATCTTTTACAGGGATTCCTTCATCGATTTTAATGTCAATACAATCAACCAATTTATGCAGTCTCTTATTATAACAAGTGTTCCCTTTAGTGTTTGCTGCATATCTTAAGAAGATACCTTCATCGGCCCTCTCATCATATTTCCCAAGATGTTCATCATTATTTTTAATATAACATTTAATTCCAAAGACTTTAAAGTGTTTGATCGAAACAGGTCTTCCAAACCATAGTTCATAAGGAGTCTTATTATTGTTCGGCATTAGGTGAGCTTTCTTAAGAATATGAACAGTTGTGTGAATTTCCTCTACCCAGTATGTGTGAGAAATATTTCTTTCATTCATCATTGACCTTTCCATCTGTTCTACTAACCTATTATGTCTCTCAACTACTCCATTCTGCTCCGGGGTCCCTGGAATAGTGTATTCTCTTTTAATTCCATGTTTATCAGAAAACTCCTTAAAGTCTCATGAACAAAACTCTCCTCCTCTATCAGATCTTACTTTATTCAGTCTTTTTCCTATTTGATTCTTATTCAGAGCCTTAAAAATTTTGAATTTTTCAAGTGCTTCAAATTTTTCTTTCATAAAAGCAACCCATGTAAGTCTAGAATAATAATCAATTACCAACATAAAATATATTTCTCCTCTTGTGCCTTCCTTTCTTGATGGTCCACACAGAACCATATGTACTAACTGAAGTGGTTTGCTTATTGATGTGAAGTTCTTGGATTTAAACTGTGTGCGAGTCAATTTTCCCATTTGACACGGTTTACAAACAGAGTCATATGGCTTTGATTTCTTTGGAATATATTTTACTGCCCCATTGTTCACAAGTTTTATTATATGATCAAAGTTTAAATGTCCAAGTCTCATATGCCAAAGCCATCTTTCATCATACTTGCTTAGATGACATTCTTCTCTTTCTTATTTCAAGACATAGACATTATTTTCAGTTCTTATACCTTTTGAAACCAATTGTCTCAAGGGTACAAAATTTATCTTGCATTCTTTAGAAGTGAAAAAAACTTCACGTCCTTTGTCACAAACCTGGCTGACACTAAGAATATTATGTTGCAGGCCATCTACAAACATCACCTATTGGGCTTTCCCTTTTCCATTACTCAACTTGACCATTCCTTTTCCTTTGATTTTCCCTGGAGCATCATTTTCAAAAGTTGCATTGCCTAATTTATTTTGACTTAGAGAAAAAAACTTACTTTTATCACCAGTCATGTGTTTGGAACATCCACTGTCAATATACCAGGAGCCTTTTTGCTTTTGAACATAAAGGACCAGGCCACATTTTTTATTTTCTTTCTTCTTCCAAACTTTATCACTTTCAGCAAAGTAATTCAATCTTGGGACTGTTTTGTAATCCTTCTTATGACAGTTTGAATCCTGTGTCCAAAGCTATGACAAACATAACATTCTCGCTCATTGCACAATAGATCAAAAGAATTGTTATTTATGTCATGAGTTATTCTCTTAGTTGTGAACTGAGTTATATGTTATTCTTGTTTGCTTGTTGATTGTCTTATTCTATGTTGCATCAATTGGTTGTTCTTTGATTGCATATTTCTAAAATTAAATGCACAGTTTGCATCTTTGTGACCAAAAATAGAGCAACAATAACAGTAACCATGGAAAACAATTTGATACTTGTATCTTGGAGATCTTCGCTTTTGTTGACCATGTTTCTGAGCAATCCTTGGTTGATAATTCTGATCTGAATTTTTTATTCTGGTACTTGTTTTGTTTCCTTTTGCTTACACACTATGTTTGCATTCTAGTGAGTTGCTGCTTGAACTGTATTCATATCCAAGACCTGTTTCTATGAATGGGGACATTTGGTTGCAGAAAATGTTATTCAGTTCCTCTGAAGCTTTAATGCTTGATAGATTCTTGTGGTACAAAGCTTGAAATATCTCCAAATATTTCCTAGCTGCCACTACTTTTGCTTCCAAAGCTTCACATCTTTTTTCCCTTCTGTTAATTGTTGTTAAATAATACGTTCTATCTTGTTTCCTCTTCTAGTTCCAACTTTAACAAGGAAATATCTTCACTTGGTTCTTTGTCATTGTTTTTATACTGCACCAATAACTATTTTTGTTTCCTTTTCTTTAATCTGATTCTATCAATCTCCTCCAGAGCACTGATTAGTTCACCTTCCATATCAACCATGGCTTCTTCCTCATTCAAGTCACTTTCTATATATTCATTTCCAATATCGTCTATGTCCATAAGTATAAATTTACTCACTTCATCTTCACCAGATGAATCGATGTCTGTCTCTTCTGAAGAATCAACATCATTTACACACATGCTTTTCTTTTTGTGTTTAGCCTCTTTATTGTATTTATTGAATGTATAATTTTCATCATCATCAAAAGTATGCCTCTTGTGCTTGTGGGGACATTTATATGCAAAATGACCTATTTTACCACATTTAAAACATTTAAAGGGAATCTTTCCTTCGTATTTCCCTGATCCTTTCTTTAGCCTCCTTACAAATTTTGCCTCAGCCACATCCATTTCAGAATCAGTGTTCTTGTCTGCTTTAAAGGATTCTTCTTTAGTGGTGGATTTATCTTTACCAATCCTCATTTCATAGGCTGTCAGAATACCTAGGAGTTGGTCAATAGGTAGAGTTTTGAGATCACTTAATTCTTCTATTGCCGAGACTTTGGGATTAAATATTCCAGGCAGAGATCTTAAAATTTTATGAACTAAGAATGCTTCATCAAAATTTTCACCAAGCCCCTTCATGGAATTCATAGTCTCTTCTATTCTTAGGAAATATTTACGCACTGTCTCATCCTCATTCATCTTTAGTTGTTCAAATTTTAGTCTATATGTCTGTAGTTTGGAATCCTTTACTTTTTCATTTCCTTCATAACTGTTTACAAGCTTATCCCACATCTCTTTTGCAGATTCAAGATGCATCACTCTAACAAATTCAGCCTCTACAAGACCACTCAGAATAGCGTTCATTGCCTTTGCATTAAAACTAAATTCCAACTTGTCATCTCTGGAGGCTAGCACAACTGGCTTTACATAGCCAGTCTCTACTACATCCCAAACATTGGCTCCCAAGGACATTATATAGGTTCTCATTCTAACCTTCCAAAAGGAAACATTTGTTCCATCAAACAGATGAACCTTATTCGATGAAGTCCCTTCATAGCTTGTCATGTTTAAGCTTATAGATCTACCTTTCAACAAAAGGAACCAGCTCTGATACCAATTGTTGAAATTATCAAATAACTAAGAGGGGGGTGAATCAGTTATTCCTAAAGCTTAAACCATTTTTCAATTTTTAAAACATTATTACTGATTATGGATTTACATTTATGATAATTCAACAACTATAACAAATAGATGATGATTATCAGTCATACACACATGATAGAGACATACACATATTCATCTTTATTTGAGCACCTACTCAAATGAGGCTACAACCTCTGTTTACAAATTCCTTCTTGTGGAGACCACCAACTCTCATGTTTTTTCTGGAACCCACTAAATTAACATTCTCTAGCCACAACTAAGTGGAAGCACCAACTTCCACATGTACATGCTCCAACTTGTACAAAGAAGACAACATGTTTTTCCTAGCACCACCCTACCACCCTTGTTTCTCAGATTTAAAACATGTTCAATACAATATGTAGAAAAATAGATATAACTATGCATACCAAATTTGTTATGATCTTCTCCTGGATTTGCTTATGCACCTTGGTTCCCCTCATTTTCTCTGTTCTAGATATTCTTGAAAGAACTCAGAGTCCTCTCTCATTCTGCAATCGCCACGTTGACGACGATCCATGCACCAGCTTTCTATCTGTAGAGACTGCACACATTCCTTGATCACACACATCCTTTTATACATACCAATCCATAAACCATTCACCTATTCATATGTATGACGGGCCATTTCCATAACTGATCAAACCGTGCGATGCCTTATGACAAACAAGGAGTCCAATCGATGATTAATCATGAATTTCTGAAACACATCATCACCATTTGGATTCTTCCGCTATTGTCTTTTTCAGCAACTCGACTTCCTTCCTTTTTCCACAAATCAATGTTTACGTATCCCTGGTTCCATAGTTTTGGTTCTACAATATTGGTTCCGCACCAATCATTCCGCACCATTGATCTTCTTGGAGCTCTTTGTGACTATTGATCTGAGAATAACATCGGATATCAAAAATGTGTTTTTTTCAGATATCATTCCATGATTTCCACTTTTTTCCTTTCGCACATCTTTTTCCACATGACTTCTTCCATAGCGTTGATTTCATGCGGCATCTCTACTTACCGTTGATCTGAAATCAAACACATGCTTCCGCACATCCTTTTCTGCAAATTCAATCCGCGTCGTTGATTTCTTTGTACAGCATTTCTCGACCATTGATCTTAGATCTAGTGCGGGATGCAGGTCCCAGGTTTTCAACATTTTTTAAACAACTTCCATAATTTTCTACTTTCTGCCTTCCGCTTTCAAAACTCCTTCTACGTTGTCGATTTCTTTTACGTCATTTCCTGATCGTCGATTTTAGATCTGGTGTGGGTTGCGGATCTTGGGTTTTCAAAAATTTGTTTAACAGCTTCTACAATTTTATTTATTGTGTACCTTTTCCCGACCATTGATCTTAGATCTGATGCAGGTTGTGGATCCCAGGTTTCCACCATTCGTTCAAACAACTTCCAGTCTTTCTACTTTCTGCCTTCCTCCTAAAAACCTTCATCTGCACTGTCGATTTTTTGTGCACCTTTTTCTGACCGTCGATCTTAGATCTGGTGCAGGTTGCGAATCCCAGGTTTTCAACATTTGTTTAAGTAACTTCCATACTTTTCACTTTTCGCCTTCCACCTACAAAACTCCTTCCGCGCCGTTGATTTCTTGTGCGGGTTTTCTCCTGACCGTCGGATTTGTTCATCAGATTATCTTTCAAACTTTGCAGATTTTCTCCTGGCCGTCGGATCTGTTCATCAGATTATATTTCAAACTTTTTGGATTTTCTCCTGACCGTTGATTTCTTTTTCGGGTTTACGCCTAACCGTCCTATATGTCCATCAAATTCAAAATTTGCGGATTTGCTCCTGACTGTTGATTTCTTTGCGGATTCACACATGTCTGTCAGATCTCTGCACAAGCCATGGATTCTTCTTTGTCCTCTGCTTATCTAGATCATATGCTTGGAACTATGTTGCCATCAATGAAAACCAAATCACACTCTGAACTGCTTCCATATGACAGCAAAATACTGCAACAATTCTTTTATGTTAATCTTATGATTATTTGTTGGTTTTCTTTCTTACATGTATTTTTCGCAATCATTGCAATCATCCACCAAAGGCACATTGTGAATAGGAATGAGGATTTAGCCTGAGGAGATAATAGGATTGTTATCCTCTCCACCTAATATCAATTACCGCAAGTAACATGTATCATCTTCAGAATGAGGGCAAGCTCCCCAGTGTGTTTCTTCAAGATATGTATTTTAAAGAAAAATTGTGTGTGTGTGTGTGTGAGAGAGAGAGAGAGACTTTTAGTTGGGTATGCGGCTGAGATGAGTGTTATCTTCCCTACCCAAATTCAATTCTTGCAAGTTCCATGTTGAACTCTTAAAAGATTATATTGTTAAGAAAGCTTCATACTTTTACAAAATTCAATTTATTGTATGCATCATCCTTGAAATGATAGAAAGTATCTAATGAATTTCACCCAAACACACACACACACACACACACACACACACACACACNAAAAAAATTAAAATTGCTCCTCCAAAATTATCCTTTGTAGACTTATCATAGACGTAAGCAAATATTTTATATATTAAAATTCTTGTTGAAACGATTTCCTCCAAAAGGATCCTCTATAGAAAGCAAAATTTTTATCTATATTTTTGTAACACATCAATTCTATATATTATATTAGAGAAGTAATATTAACTAGCAATTGCCTTAAGAAGGTGCAATAATACGTCAATAGGTTGTTGTTGGAGGGTAAAAAAGACTTAAAAGGAGAACTAAAATTGAATTGGTGGACTTGACCTTGTACCGTGAGGAAATCAACTGCAAGTTTTGTAGGGAAAGGAAATGAAGGGCCAACTATAATAAACCCTTCTAGTATAATAGATAACCTATGTGACAACACTCAAATCCAAGGTATGGAGACATAATAAAGGTTCAACAATACTTTCCAATGGGAAGTTACCTTTTAGCCTATATCCAAAATTCAATAGGAAAATGCAATCATGATCCCCTCATATTATACTACGTTTCTTGTGGTAAAGTAAATCTTAAACATGATCAAGCATCAAACATATCACCAGTACCATTGTTGGAAATGGGATTCTTGGCATGAGCTACAACACTATCGTTTGCCATATATATGTAGAGTCACATTTTGATGGTTTTGTCTCTCTATAAATGTAGTCTACTTAAGATGTGT
The DNA here is from genome assembly GCA_001517045.1 of Pseudotsuga menziesii. Taxonomy (NCBI): domain Eukaryota; kingdom Viridiplantae; phylum Streptophyta; class Pinopsida; order Pinales; family Pinaceae; genus Pseudotsuga; species Pseudotsuga menziesii. The sequence continues at coordinate 28,701 of LPNX010648230.1, forward strand.
TTTGTCCTACCCTTTATTTATATATATTATATTTATAACAATCCCATGGATCAACTTTATACTTCAATAGGCATTAAAGTTCGAGTACAATTAAATTAAAGTAAATAATCAAACAATTAATTCATGAAAATTATTATTAGTAGTAGTAGTAGTATTAAAAATAAAACTTCGTAAACTTTTGAAACTCGCGTGAAATCCTATAAATTCATTTAACAAAATATACTATGTAAATATAAGGTAATAAAATACATATTAGTATATGAAACATCATAAACTTTGCACAACTTATCATCTAAATAAATTTTCCCCTTTTCTAAAGAACAAAATAAAAATTGAGGCTTCCATTACTCTTAAATCTTTGAGTTCAGTATTGAATGTTTGTCATGTATATATTGTTATCTTTAGCATTTACACAATGCAAGAAATTGGAATGGCATTATGTTTAAACATACTTAAATCACTTGTACATTTTTAAAAAAAATAGAAATGAGAAGAATTGAAAGCAATGGATAATGATCCATAAATTTCTTAAGGGGTGGAAACCTTGTGAATTTTACTAATTATCTAATTTCCAACCATAAAATGTGTGCCATATTTTTTAAAAATATTCAATTTTTTTTATAGTTTGATGTTTATAACAAAATGATGTTATCATGTGGAATCTAGTTCAATCATCTTAGAAAAAAAATGAAAACTAAATATTTTTTAATGGAAAAATAATCCATGGATTAAACTTGGCTCCTAAAAGTTTATATTAAAGAAATGCTATTATAATTAAGTTCTAATTAAAACAAATGATAGAAATTATCATTTCTACAAAATCTATGTTAAATGTAAATAAGTATGAACTTATCAAGTTTACCGAATTATGACAACTCTCATTCTAATGATGGTGAACATTTTAAAATTAACTAATTCTCAAAATCTTCATGTAATATTCCTATGATGGTTAAGTGATGGTGGGTTGGAATTTGAAATCCAACACACTCATCAAACTTGATGGTTAAAACCATTTAAAAAAAATTATTTTACACACTCCAAGCTTTTTTGTGGTGGTTAATCTTGATTTGTAACCATATTTGACCGGAAAATGGACTCGTGACAAAAAGAATATTGTCAAATACCAACCCTTTTAAGACTATGAAATCTCTAGCCTCCTATGTGCTGAGGAAAAACAATGCACTCTATAGATGGAATTTCAAATGGAATAGCATATGCCATAGTGATGTAATTATATTGTATTTAAATGTCAATCATGATGAATTGAATGCAAAGGATTCAAAAAATTCATGGGGGGACACGTGCATTAATTGCGCACAAACTAGATGTGTAATGGCTGTGAAATTGTGTTTGTGAAGTTTAAAAGACTCTTAATAATTTTTTTGTGGAACTTGGGAAGTTGCTAATCGAAAGGATGTTGAAGGCTATGGGAGGAAATCAATAGTGTAAACATTGCAATTTGCAAGACTATATCTTAAGGTATTTTGTAGCTCATTAAAATTTTAAGTTTAAGAAGGTCCAAGAGCTTGTGGGAAGCTTAGCCTAGTGCTTTTTTTGCTAGGTAGAAAGTGCCTCCAAGTATAATTTACCAAGGCCTCCTACAATGTGGTAAGAGATAGAAAGTTCAAAGTTGGAGAAAGTCTCAAAATTTATCTTTTCAATGTTTAAACCTTTGAAAATCCATGAGGATTTTTAGGGAATTTGAAAGTTTAATACTAGAAAAGGCTTAAAATTGAGTTTTAATAAAATCCTAGGAGGATTTTAAAAGGATTGAAGGAAACAAAACTAAATCTAGACCAAGTCTAAATGAGATGTAACAATTGTTTTATTACTAAGATGTGAATTCAAAATATTTTGAAAGCATAGATATTTACTTTAATGACTTCTTCGAAATGAATGTAAAGAAAGACAAAGAAGTTATCACTAAAAAGGGTTCCCAAAATTTTGATTTTGATTTTGGAGAAGTTTTTGAGAGTTCAACACAATGATAACAAAGTTATTGAGGGTTCAACATAATGTTGAAAAAAATTATGAGTGTCATAGGATTCAAAAAGTAGCATACTCTTAGAACCTAATGCCAAACAATTAGAGATGGACTTGCAACTTAAATTTCTTCCTAGTTCTAATGAGTAGTTTATAGATCTACATATACATTCATCCTTTATATTTTTGATGTGGAATTTTGATTGGTCATCATTCCTCATAAGAGAGCTGCAGAAAATAAATAAATAAAAAAGGCCTTCCTTGGTTTAAATTCACAGGATTGGCCTAAAGGACATCCAAAAGTGCCACCCTAAAGGCCTGCATGTTCTCTACCTATTTTAAATTTATGTTTGGGAATTTTGTACAATGTAAACTGATCGTCATGCATGATGGGCCATGCATGATACATTGATAGTTTTAAACTGATGGGATGGAGAAAGATCCCCACAGTACAACCTAGACTCAAGAAATTTCAAAGTCGCACAAGCTTATTATACCCAGAAGCATATAAATTCCCCTTTTGTCTGTCATGTGAAGTTGCACCCATGCCAATAATCTACTTCATTCTCTCTTTAACTAATCTAGAAAATATTTGTTTATTTGTTGGTTTCCCATTGGTGTTGGTAGATTTCATACTTGATTTGCTTGCACCTTCTAAGATATTCTTTCCTTTGATTGAATCCAATCCTACACTGTCTTTAGCTACCTGTAAATTTTGGAATTCTGATACATTACAAATATACTTCATAGCACTCTCTGACCGGATACCATCATAGTTTGATCCATAAAATGGCTTCTTCCCACTAGGATCTCTATGCTTAGACATCCAAATCAGGAGTGAAAATAAGAGACATATGGAAGTGATCGAAACCTTATGTATGCTTTCATCCTTTTACTACTAATATGGCCATACACTTGTCAAATGATCCATTAGCTTTCATTTTCTCATAATGATCAACTTGCAACCAAAAGGTTTGCATCCTGGTGGTACATCTACCTGAATTTGGGTGTTATTTAGATAATATAGTGCAATTCATTTTCTATTGTTTCTTTCCAGAAAAGAGCATCATATGATGATGTAGCTTCAACATGCGTCTTAGTGTCCTTTTCAACTAATAGACCATAAAACTGAGTCCAAAGTATTTAGAGTATCCACTCTCAAGCTCTTTCTCAGTTCATGTAGCCTTAGAGATCTCAATCTATTTTATTTTCAGTTAATTTAAAGACAAAGCAACTTCTATCTCATCTCATCCATTTTGGAATTTCGAAACCAACAACAACTCTTTTTGTAGACTTTCCCAGTACGTCAAATCGGAGAGAGCCTCAAATATTCTTCTTTTATAATTTGATTGTGCAAGTACAACATCTAGTTATTTGAGGATATTCGTAACCCGTACAAAACTTATTTTTGTATTTCTTAAACTAATGAAATCCTCTCCCACTCCTCTTACCACTTCTAATTAACCATGTTATAATTAATAATAGACATATCACAACCACCCCTTGACACATCACGACCTTGAAGACATAAAGAGCCCTCCTCCACTCTCATTAACCACGTGGAACAATATTGATCATCATTACCATTGTTGACAATATTCATTGCATAGACCATTTGAGCTATGGTTCACCATATTCACCACATTTACTCACCAAACCATACTATTCTCACCCACAAACATTGTTCCCACTTATCCACTAAGTCGTTGGTTTCATAGCTCGTCAATCCCATTACCCACAAACCTCATAATGTAATAACCCCATTAACACTTCAACCCTTCACCATAATCACAAACCTCATAACCTAATAATCACATTAACCCATCAACTTTGTACCATACCCACAAGCCTCATAACCCAATAAAATCATTAAAACATCAACCCTTGACTCTTATTGACTCTATAATAGTGGTGGACCATAGTTGATCATAGTTCACCATATTAACCACATCAAACCACCAACTTCTAACATGCTCTCACATGAATATTGTTCATAGTTAACTACTAACCCATATTGATGTCCTCTATCTTCGATTAGGTATATGACTTATAACATCCAATTTTTTTTAGAGAAGAAATGCTTAATATAATAACCCATTCCCTTGACATGGCTATAGAGGATATTGGGTATTTTATAATTGGTATCAAATCCATTTGTTATAGCACATATTATATGGTATCAAAGACATAAATAATAGCATGAAAATGTTGACAAACACAATGTTCGAATGTTAAAATGAAACTGTGAAAACAAGTGCAACAAGTGTAGGTGCACAAATAACCAATGATGGTAAAATATATTCCTAATCAAGAGGTTTAGAGTGCTAAAATTAAGGACATTAAAATTCTCTTTAAATAAAGTCAACTAGCTACATCAATGGCTCCTTCCATAGCCATATGCATTTGGTTTAGCACACTATAAACAACAATAGGAGTTTATGTTTCTTAATGTTTGTCACATCCATCTTATGAGCAATGGATTATTATGGGGTCCTTTCCTTTATAAATCCATCAAATTACTAGCAATCAACGATAATCGTGTGCGTGTTGGTTGGAGGAAAAATTTTAAGCATTGTTGTTCATGAATTTTTCAACCAAGTGACATTAGAGAGAATTTGAGGTAAAAAATGGACCTCAAAAGGACCAAAATGTACTATAAAAATCAACCAATTACATTCTAGTAGATGACATCATCCCCCAT
>LPNX010648230.1:33817-144277 GCA_001517045.1 Pseudotsuga menziesii
GTAGGGGGTGAGTTGTCATATATACCTACCCTATAAAACCCCTAACTCATAATATTTTAATATATCTTATATTTTTGTAGTACATTTCTTAGGAGGCCCATTTTTGACCTCAAATTCTCTCTAATGTCCATTTCCACGTACCCATACCCCGATTATCATGTGGAATTAAAAAGTTCTTAAAGAACCTTTGTCATTCTTTGAAACAAAGGGTATGGCTGTGAAACACTCCTTAACGTTCATATTCTGATACCACACTGTCACGTTCGTTCCCATTGATCAATTCATTACCACCGTCCACCATTGATCAATTCGACGATCTACGAAGAAATATCTCAGAGGAGATCGAATGACGGGGAAAAAAAATCATGACGGAAAATGATGGTCACAATATATTCCACATGTGGGAACAAATCAACGGCTGAGAATCAACCTGCAAGAATCAGCGATGTGAGATGCGGGATGCAGGATGCGGCTTCGCAGATTTCCATTCCACATGCGAGATGCGGGATGCGAGAAGCGGGATTGCAATTTTTATTTTCCCGATTAGGCAAACTCAGGATTTTCGCATCGTTGATTCTCAGCCGTTGATCTCTTCCCAGATGTGGAACAGATTGTGACCGTTGTTTTCCATCGCGGTTTTTTTCCCCACTGTTCGATCTCCTTTGAGATATTTCTTCGTAGATCGTCGAATTGATCAATGGTGGACGGGAAAAAACGTGACAATGTGGTATCAGAATATGAACGCTGAGGAGTGTTTCATGGCCATGCCATGTGTTTCAAAGAATGACAAAGGTTCTTTAATAAATTTCTTTTCTGTAACGGTCTATTCTGGATGCAGGATCACAATTTTTGTTTTCCTGATTCCGCAAACTCAAAATTTTCTCACCGTTGATTCTCAGTCGTTGATCTGTTCCTAGATGTGGAACACATTGTGACCATCATTTTTCGTCATGATTTTTCCCCGTCGTTTGATCCCCTTTGAGATATTTCTTCGTAGATCGTCGAATTGATCAATGGTGGATGGGAGGGGACGTGACCGTGTGGTATCGGAACATGAATGTTGAGGAGTGTTTCATGGCCATGCCCCATGTTTCAAAGAACGAGGAAGGCTCTCTCCGCAATTTTTAATTCTGCATGATAATCGGGGTATGGGTACATGACATCCATCTTGCATTAGTTAAATGAGGTTGGGTTTCTCCCTACCTATTTGAATTATAATATAGGTGGATCAATGCATATCACAAGGTTTTAAAGTTCAAATGAAAGGTCGTTTATAAATGGATGGTAATGCTACATAAGTCAATATTAACACTCCTAAGAAAATTGGCAAACAACATTCATGTCTCAATATTATGATACATGGTAGATGGAATGGGATTATTAATTTATTTATACATGAAATCATTCACATCAATGAGAATGGCACCATGTAGGAATAGGGTGTTGAGTATTGAGTAGAAGATGCAAATAGTAGAAAACAGGAGGCCAACATGACTAAAGGCCCATTCACAACATTGTCTCTCATTATTGAATCACTCATGGACTTATATGATGAAGGCCACTAAGACAAAAATATAATGGACAAATCTAGTTGCTTGAACTACATAACCACACCATTGGAAATTCACAAGCAAAAAGTATCATAATTTCAATAGTAATGTTTTAGGTTTTGGAGTAGAAATCTTATGTACTTGGAAAAATTCAAAGGAACTTAATAATGGAAATGGATAAATTATGTATGGAGTTCTCATCCTTGGAGATTCATATGTGGAACCTCGTCTAACATAGTCAGACCCAAGTTGAGGTTTTAGTATAGGAGAGGCCAATGCATACAACAACACATAACTTTAACAACATGAAAGAATAGATGGGGTAGTTGGGTGGGATATTTTGGATTACAAGTACATGTGTCGGATTTGTATTTGATGGAGCAAGGGTGAATCTAGCAAGATACATGTATCATTTTAAATATTTTATTTTCACTTCATCAAATCTACTTTATTTCCCTTTTCATCTTGTGGTAACAGTTGTTGAAGGAAAAAAGTCATGTTACTGGACAATATCAGGGTTATAACAACTTTGAATAGCCTAAAAAATAGAGCAATCAACCTTCCCAGAGTTGTAGGCCCAATCCAACACCGCTTGGAATAGTTGAGTATCAACCCCAGATGGGGCGGCATAGAAGGTTTGGGAAACAATGTGGTTGTCCGGAGTCGAATCTCCATTGTTGAGATGGAGAACATAAATGGGTATGGAACATTATGCCCAATAATAAGTAAGGCCTACAAATTTTTTCCACCAATGACCTGTCAAACCCATAGTAGCAACCCCATTGAAGTCGTAGGACTCAGAGGCCATGTTCATCTTGGTGTAATACCAATGGAGGGAGCAGCATTGCCTTTCCACATTTTTACTTAAATAAATCATATTGAAGTAAGGAACAACCCTTTCAACTAAATTACAATTCATAATAGCATATACCATTTACAAGTCGTAATATCATATCCTTTGGCATTGTGAAAAAACTAATGAAGAATAATCAATTTAGAGTTTGTTATTCAACACCTTGAATTTTGTAAAGGTTTTCATAAAGGAACATATTAAATCCTCTATATGTTTTTATTAGCTCGACTTGAATGTGAAAGTGCAAGTTATAATATTATACCATACTCTTTACAAGTCCTAATATCATATCCTTTGGCATTATGAAGAATAATTGACTTGGTTTACTAATCTACACCTTGAATGTTGTAATGGTTGCATTTGGAAGGTTTCCTCTCCTCTCTAGAACATGTATTGTGAGAATTGTCTATATAATAATAAATAATAGAATACCTATTTGTTTGTTTTTTTGAAAGGAGTGATCTATTTATTCTACCATTTATAACCACAACTTTAAATAATGAGATTACTCTTAATTGTGTTTGAATAATCTACAAATTGTTGCACAAGTCCTACTTGACTTGGATTATTAATAGATTTACAAAGGGTCCAACTCTTTAAATAGATCAATATCAATCTTCTTTCTAAACCTTGATGTGGCATATTTTTATTTTTAGGACATATTTTTATGGAGTAAACTTTCTACCCGACCATTTGCACCGATCAGACAACCTAGCTCGCGTGAGCTTTCACATCATGCATTGCTGGTCGTCCAGTCAGTGCAAATGGTCGGGTAAAAAGTTTACTCCTATTTTTATCTTAAAACCTTGACGTGGCATATTTTTATTTTTCTAAGTCCAATTACACATGTTTCCCGGTACGTCAAATTAGACAGATATGTCCCATTCAATAAAATTCCCAGGTGAAGTTTACATAAAATTTGATCTGTATATACAGATAATTAGGGTTTCTAGAAAGGATTTTGAAGCATTTCTTTGCGATTTGCGTCGGAACTTATTAGATACTTGGAGCTCAAGGTGACAAATTTATGGAAATATCCCAAATTTTATCATAAAAATACGATTTCTAAATGGACCAAAAATGCAGATTTCGGGATGTTTGCACAGCGGAATTCTTCAATGCGTGAATACATTGAATATTAGATACTTGGAAATTATTTCACCAATCTTTTTCCCAAAAATCACGAAAGTAGGAAGCTATTTCTGCTGCTTCCAGCAATTTGTCAGGCTTCTGAGATCCCTCCGCGGTAACAAAAGTTTCAAAGCCTCCCTGTGTTGGCCTCACCTGCGCTGCAGACACCACCTGCAAGCAAATTGAGCGCAAAGACGTTACCTCACATGTTTTGCTTTGAATGGAATTGTGTGTTGTTAAATTCAAGTCGATATGAAAATATTGTCCAGACCATTCATTTTATCTGATTCTCAAGTGGCCACGTTGTACCCAGATAAACAGCAGAACTGCAATCAAATAAATGAAGGGGAATTCTTGTGGTAGGCATTAGCGGTGTTTAACAGATGGAAACAATAGAAATGGCATGTTGTTATTGTTTCTCAGGTTCTGTTGGGTAATATACCTGCATCAATAAGTTTAAAGTGGCGGCCAGAAGCGCTCAACTCTAAGAGCCTGAAACAAAGCAGAAGAATCTTGACCCTCAATACCGCTACAATGAATGAATTAATCTTGACTCCCAGGTTCAGTTCATTTCCATCACCCTTGGTGCTGAAAGTAAGCTACACTACTTTCAAAATGCAATCCACCTTATGTAAATGCTTGAAGAGGGTACTGTCGGTTGGAGTTTGTGCAACTTCAGGAAGTTGAACTTGTTGTAATTATTCATCTAAACCGGAGCAATGTAATCCTTGGGAGAAAATACAGCAATAAAAGAATAAATAAAATAATAAAATATAAAAAAAATTATTGCACCCCCTAGTGAAATCGGCCCCAGTTATTTTCTCGGTTGAAAAACACTATAAATAGAAGGAACCCCTCATTTCAACACAGATCAACAGAGCAGCATCTACACAACAATTCACAATTTTTCTACACAACCCCTTAGAAGTAGGCTGATTTTTAGGGTTTCATATTTGGAAGGCATTTCCATATTTTTTTTTTCTTTCTTCATTGTACTCTGATCTTAGAATTATCATCTCTAGACGAAGGTTGCTGGGTTTTTTCCCAATTGGGTTTCCCAGGTGAAAAATACTTGTGTTATTGTTATGTGCTTTGTCTATCTTCTAGTGATCCTATTGATAAATGCAATTAATATATACTGCTATAATTTATAATAAAATCTAACATGGTATCAGAGAAGTACTGGAAGAAGTCATTGTCGGAACTATGTCAGCAACCTGTCGAAACTAGGGTTTCATCTTTCAAGGTCTTCACTCAACCTTTTGGCAGAAAAAGAGACTTGGGAATTTTGCTCTAAGGAAGTGCATCTTTCTGTTGAAATAGAATTGGATTCTGAACATTTTCAGTTTTGGTCTGTCACTACTGCGGAAAATTAGGGCTTTTCACAGAAGTGGAATTTTTGAGTGAGCCCAGCATAGGATTGTTCTCCTCCTCAAAATCGAAATTTAGAGACCAAGATCGAAATTTTTGGTTGGATAAAACTCCAGGAAAGTCAAACCCTAATTTGACCCCAAACCAGAAAACCACCACTATAGAAGATCAAATCCATATCCATATATGCAGTCAAGATGATCATCATGAAGGTTGAAGATCGGACCTATTACAGTTTGTAAGGAAAAGGTCCCAGAACCAGAAGCCGAAGATGACAAACCTCGTTGGAGAAAGGATGATGCCAAAGCAAGGAGGATTTTAGTGGAATCAGTTAGAGATCACTTGGTTCCTCAAATATCAGAAAAGATGACAGCGAGGAGGATGTTCAAAACCCTAAAGAATTTATTTGAACACAATAGCATCAATGTGACTCTCACTTTGAGGAATCAATTGTCGAACATGAATATGGCGAAGTCCGAGGATATTGCCTCATATTTCATGAGGATCACCGAGCTCTGGGACAAGCTAAAGTCCAGTGGATACAATCTTGAAGAAAAGGATCTTGTCATGACCACCATAAATGGCCCCCCACCATCTTGGGAGTCTTTCATCCAGACTATAAGTAGTCGAACCAAGTTTCTCAAATTTGATAAGCTATGGACAGAATGCACTCATGAAGAAATAAGAATTGCAGCATGCCAAAGACTTCATGGTACTCAACCTGAGGAAAATCAAGCGTTCGTATCACATACCAAGAAAGGAAAGGAAAGGAAAGGGGAAGGAATTCATACATTCACAAGCATCAACACAAGAGATCAAGTCCTCCCCAAGATCAGAAGAAACAAAAGAAGGATCTATCTCAGATCCAATGCTACAGGTGCCAGAAATACGGTCATTCTACCAGTAGCTGTCGAAGTTCTCACAAAAGGAAGCATGGAGTTGTTGATGTAGAAAAAGACCCTCCTCATAAGGAGCCAAGGAAGGATGATCGTTCGGAGTTCTTCTTCTAAGAAATGATATGAAGATCTAGATTGGGATCATCGTCAAGCAAGCATATGAAGACTAGTGGACGCTGACAGTGGGAGCCCACCCACACAACTAAAAAAGATAAGTATTGTATTTTACATGCTCTAGTAGATTAGATCTGGTTGTGTTTTTAATATGTTCTATACAGATCTACAATTCAAGTAGTTAACAAGTAGGCTCATGTAGTATTTTCTATACACATGATTGTTTAAATATCTTGTCATGTTGCACAACCCATCTAGGATGACAACTCCTTTATAACATACTTGGAGTAGTAAACACTCTTAACGGTATGCTATAATGGAGACCATAAGCATTCAGATAATGGCCTTACGTGTGTTGTGTCGAAGCATTGACTAAAAGGTTTCCTACATTATTTTGTTAATACATTGATTATGAAATATTGCTAACAATCTGATGGGATTTGACTTGTAAAAAATGCCATGATCTACAAGGACAAGTGATCCCATTTATATAGGGATGGAGCGGAAGCAGAAAGACTCTAGAAGCATGTATTATGACTCTCAAACCTAGAATAATCTCATGCGGAGATTTGGTGGTCAGAAGTAGAAAGCTTCTACAAATGTCGGTTTATATGCTGCTTCAACAAGATTTACTCAACCGACTTCTGAGAGACAGAGGGAGTTACCCCTGAAAGACAAGGATTCTAGTCTATTACATATGATAGAAACTTGATGACACTGATGTCGTGATTCGAATAAGACAATTAAAGGATCCTTGATGAACTTGGTCGTCACCAAGATGGACAATTACTTTCCAATCTACATTCATGTGCTCAAGTTAGAACCTTCAGGAAAGAAGGGAACATTTGTGGGATATTGCAAGTCTTCAAACGCTGACAAAATATACATCCTGGGATCGAGGCAAATGGAAGTCAGTCGGGATGTAACCTTTGAAGAAGAAATGGCTATCCGAAAAGAAAGAGGATCATATATGGAGATTAATGACAATGAAGAAGATGAGATCATCTCCCCTCCAAACATTAAGATTGAATCTGAAGAAATGAATAAATCGATCAGTTCCATTGATCCAGTTGAGCAAGATGATGCTCCCACAGATATGGCAGTAAGTCAGAAAAGACCCAGATGGGCACGAAAAAAATTTCGTAATGAAGGGGAGCATGAATTTTTGTATGGAGCAAATGGGAGGCCATATTTGTTACCAGAGGGCTCTCTCGGAAAGAGGGATTCGATTATGATGAGACATTTGCTCTTATGGCTCTATATACTTCCATCAGATCGATTATTGCTATTTCATATATGGGATGGAAGTTGTATCAAATGGATGCCAAGACAGCCTTTCTCAACGATATTGTTGACACATTACTTCTTGGGATTAGGAGTATGATAAAGGTAGAAGAAGATTTTCCTAGGTCAAGGAAATTACACAATGGATATGCTGAAGAGATTCGGAATGTTGGACTACAAGTCCATAGCTACTCTGATGGATGCAAATTTGAAGAAGCTGAGGGATTCTACTTCAGATTCAAATTTGATTCATCCCACCATGTATTGCCAATTGATTGGGTCCTTGATGTATCTGATGAACACCAGACCAAACATTTGTTTGTTGTGAATGCTCTCAGTCAGTTCATGTGTGAACTGAGGAAAATTCACTGGATTTCTACAAAACATGTACTCAAATACATACGTGGCACTGTGGGATATGATATACGATATGACTCAGATTGTGACTTAATATTGCAAGGATTTACAGACTCAGATTGGTCCAGATGCACTACATATAGGAAGAGCATTTGAGGATGTTGTTTTCAGTTTGAGTTCTGCAGTAATTTCCTAATATAATAGGAAGCAACACTCAATAGCTCTCATTACTGCAGAGGTCAAGTATATGACTACTAGTTCAATAGCCAGGGAATCAGTTTGGATTCGTAAACTTCGTGCATGATTGTTGGCCAGATTCCAGATCCAACCATGATTCACTGAGATAACCAGAGTTTTGTGCAGATGTCAATGAGTCCTATATTTCATGACAAGTCGAAGCACACAGAGACTCAGTATCACTTCATACATGATATGGTGCAGAAAGGTGCGGTCGAGCTCCAATATATTTCTACAAACAACCAGACTGTAGATGTTCACACCAAGCCTCTTCCAAGGATGAAGCTTGAATACCTTCGCGAAAGACTTGGAGTAGAAGAGAACGTATCCCTCCTTGAGAGGGAAAGATAACTGAGAGATATTTATAGTGATTTCACCCAAGTACCTCTACCCATCTAGGTTCTCATCCAGGTATGGGAGAAATCCCATTAGAAGATGAGATAGATATGTAGTATATGGTCGAGTTCACATAGGTGCCTCTACTTGTCCAGGTGCTCAGTCAAGCGTGGGAGAAATCCCATTAGAAAATGAGTCATACAAGTACTAGATGGTCATGTGATTGCACAGGTACCTCTACTCATTCAAGTTCTTAGCAGGTATGGGAGTAACACATCGACATATGAGACGAACAGGTAATAGGAGGTTGTGCACGTGTGCTCATTTGGGATCTCTAGCCAGGTATGGAAGTATTCCATCGGTAGTAAAGACAGATAGGTAGCAAAATATTCTCTCTCAGACATCTCGATAGAACAAATTTATAAAGACAACCTTTAGTATGTTTAGAGATAATGGAGACACTATAGATGTATAGAAGAAACCCAGATGACGATGATGCTGATGAAGACTGGAGAATACCCTGTAGACACTGAGAGGCGGGTTGAATCAATGTGAAAACAATTTTAAACTTTTATTAGCTTATCACAGTTAGCCATCAAATCATCATTCCATTACTCTACCATAATCATTTCTTAAACATCTTTCACTTCATCATTCACATAGCATAAGCATTTCATTCATAAAGAACCATAACACAAAAGAACACAACACCATATAATTTTGTAATATTTTTGTATTAGTTTTCGTTCGACTACAACCATTAGGCAAAATCAGCACCTACCGATACATAGAGCACCTGCTCTGCATCCAGGACCCTGCCTGGTTTTCTTAGACCCTTCTAAGAAGGGTTTGAGGTATCCTAACCTCAAAAGCAAGTCAAGCTTGCATTTACAATTAAGGTTCACTGTCATCATACACAAGACATCTCTGTCACATCATCAACATTGCTCATCACATCAGCTCTGCTGTAACACTGCTTATCATTACAACTGCTGGCCATCTACTGCTGCAAATTATCCTCTGGTCAGTACTTCTTAATCTTTGATCATCACTCTTTACTGCTGCTCATGAATCTCTGGTCAATCTCTGCTCATTAACCTCTGCTCAAGAGACCTCATCAATCCCCATGTCAAATTCAATCTGTCAAGCATCTTACTGTATAAGCACTGTGAATGTCATCAACCTATCACTATCATTTGTCATATCATATCAGACTACTGTCACTGTCATATGAATGGCTGTCACTATCTTATCAAGTCAATGTAGGTCACTGTCAAGCTATCACATAAAGATGCTGTAAATGCTGCATCCCTTATCACTTCAACAAAGTCTGCTCTCAAGGTCTGCTTAGGTCTTCATAGATGTAGGTGTAAAAGTCTGCTGGTCAAACTTCTCTTACTGTTTATACTCCACTGATCTCTTCATACCTCAGCATTCTTCATCATACTATATATCACTGCTTTATCCTTCACAGTTTGTATCACACCATTGTATCAACATATTATCAGAACTTACCTTGTACATCATATACCACAGCATGGAGTCCAAACATCAGGGTCTGAACATGCATCCAGGTCTGAACATGCATATTACATCATCATGTAGTAACAACAGGTATACATCATCAAGGAGTATGCATCAATTATACATCATACAATCATCATTGTGTAGACATGTTTACATCCTTCAATCACTGTCAAGAAGCATGCACTTGGCCTTCAATCAAAGTCTTCTTCGAAACATTTCTAGGTCCTCTTTCAACTCTGTTCAAGCTCTTATTCATACATGCAAATATTCTTTATAACTGTCCAGAATAGTCTGCTAATAGTCTTCAGTCACTGTTCATTCAATCAGCTCTTTCAATAGGATACAATTCTGCCTTTAGCCACCCTTAGTCTCTGTCAAGATCATCTATGAATAGTAAATCAATTATGTTCAACTCTTTCAGTCCTTAAGCCTGTCACAGGCCCAATCTGTCCTCAATACAAGCATGCTCACTTTTTAGCATATAACAAGTCTGTCCCAAAAATCCTTCTTTCAAATTAGGAAACTTCAATGACTGTATATAATCTGCTCTTGTGCCAAATGACGTACTGTCACAAATCTGAGCAAGTATACTTCTAGTTAACAGCATAGAAGAATCCAAACAAGACTTTGGATGATTTATTTTCACGAACTTGAACACTTACGTATCATTTCTCATGCACTGGGTTGTATACTTCAGATTTATGCCATCAAACTCAGATCAACAAGATATATGTATATATATAAACATCTAAACTTACCTCAGTTCAACCCTGAACTGTATATTGTATGTGTTGTAGATGACTTTGAAAATTCTGAACTTGACCTTTCATACTTTAGAGTAAAATCTCCAAAGTACACTGTAGATCCGCTCCTTGAGAGTGCTTGGCTGCCACTATGGATTTCGTCCTGACTGTTGCAGACACATTCCTTTAATTGTTATCAGCCTTTCTTGCCTCACAACTTGGCTGCCACTATAGATTTCGTCCTCACTGAAATGACTGTTATAACCTCTGTAAATTGCGACCCTCAACAATTGTTTGTACCGGAAATAAGATATGTCTCCTCTAAGGGTAGAATACACCTTCCACAAGTGTATCTTTCTTCACAAATGCCCCTCACTACTCTCAAAGGAAGTGCTCTCCTTCAAGCACCACGACTTGGCTGATTTTGACACTTTAGAAGATAGTCATAAAGCACCCTTTTCCTTTCGTTGTAGTGGCCTTTTTGAACTCCAAAATTGTTTTGAACAACCTTCATAAGAGGGAAAACCCTTAAGACTATGCTCAGCAACAGTGGTATGGGTGAATCCCTCTTAGATCGAGCTCTGAATGGAGATTTATCTCAGCAAGTTTACTTTTGCGTTTTCCCACAGTGACCATCTTCTTCTCACAAGTGTTGATAGCTGCGACCTCTTAAAAAAAATGCATTCAATAGTGGCCACAAGTGCGCGCTTTTGAAGATTGAAGAACATAGAGTGTGTCCTCCTCGATCGGTGTCTCAGCTTCCACTACTAATCCATAAAGACACCCTCAGCGAACCAGAACTGCTGCTATATTTGTGGCTGCCTTTACCCAAGAGTAACTTGATCCTTTTGTTAAGATTTTTAAGCACTCAAAACAAGTTTGAAGGCTACTGTAGATGACCACAACTTCCTTTGGGAGGATGCTACAGGTGTTCCCTTCATTTCATGCAGATTTCTCCTCTAATGGCTGTCACACACATGAATCCCCTTCACTTGGCAACTCTTCTTCAAGATGGTAAGTCGCTACACTAAGAGATGACCATAGATTTGATGCCCACGATTTTGCTAACCAGTAGAGAGTGTGCCCTCGTGTAAACCCAGGAAACTCGTCCTCTCTCTTCCTTGTCCACTAAGCTCGAGTCACAAGAAAAATGGATGATCTCTTTAAACCATTGCTCTCTCTCTGTTTTCCTATGAAATCTCTGCTTCACATACAAATCTGAAGATGAAAAAGGAGTGTAAAAAGAAAATAATCAACAGAATGCCTCCATTAAAAATCTCAGTCAACAGCCCATGTGTTTCCCAAAAATTTCCTTTGTTGTTCTGCAGCTGCCTCAGAGCTCCACCAAAAATTTCCACTTCAAAAATAAGGATTTGATGGGGTATAAATACTAAATTTTCACCCATATTTTGCTGAGCCGACTTGTATTTTATTATTATTTTTAATGGGGCCGACATACAAAAATACCTCTTACATATCAGTTCTCATGCACTGGGTTGTATACTTCAGATTTATGCCATCAAACTCAAATCAACAGGATATATGTATATATATAAACATCTAAACTTACCTCAGTTCAACCCTACTACATATCTAAACTTGAATCCCTCTTACGTATCAGTTCTCAATAGTGGCCAAAAGTGCGCCCTTTTGAAGATTGAAGAATATAGAGTGTGTCCTCCTCGATCGATGTCTCAGCTTCCACTACTAATCCATAAAGACACCCTCAGCGAACCAAAACTGCTGCTATAAAGATAGATATGTAGTAGATGGTCGGGTTCACATAGGTGCCTCTACTAGAATATTTCACATAGGTTCACATAGAATATTTTTTATAGTATGTCGGCCCAGAAATAAAATATTTTTTATGTAATAAGTGTGCAATCTATGTCCATTTGTCCACAACTTGAGCAGCCATTTTGCAATTGCAGGCAGCAAATATCTTCCATGAATAAAGGAGACTGGAACACACAGCTTGATCCTGATAGGGATTTTACATCACCCCTAAAAGAGTGGCCACTGCAAGTCCTTGTTGGCATCAATGACAATTTCATCGACAATCTCCCCCTTTGTCATTGATGACAACAACTTATGCTCCCCCTGTGAGCATGCTCCCCTTTTGTCTGCATCTCTCCCTTTGTCTTCATCTGCACTGGGTTGTATACTTCAGATTTATGCCATCAAACTCAGATCAACGGGATATATGTATATATATAAACATCTAAACTTACCTCAGTTCAACCCTGAACTGTATATTGTATGTGATGTAGATGACTTTGAAAATTCTGAACTTGACCTTTCATACTTCAGAGTAAAATCTCTAGAGTACACTGTAGATCCGCTCCTTGAGAGTGCTTGGCTGCCACTATGGATTTCATCCTGACTGTTACAGACACATTCCTTTAATTGTTATCAGCCTTTCTTGCCTCACAACTTGGCTGCCACTATAGATTTTGTCCTCACTGAAATGACTGTTATAACCTCTGTAAATTGCGACCCTCAGCAATTGTTTGTACCGGCAATAAGATCTGTCTCCTCTAAGGGTAGAATACACCTTCCACAAGTGTATCTTTCTTCACAAATGCCCCTCACTACTCTCAAAGGAAGTGCTCTCCTTCAAGCACCACGACTTGGCTGATTTTGACACTTTAGAAGACAGTCATAATGCACCCTTTTCCTTTCGCTATAGTGGCCTCTTTGAACTCCAAAATTGTTTTGAACAACCTTCATAAGAGGGAAAACCCTTAAGACTATGCTCAGCAACAGTGGTATGGGTGAATCCCTCTTAGCTCGAGCTCTGAATGGAGATTTATCTCGGCAAGTTTACTTCTGTGTTTTCCCACAGTGAGCATCTTCTTCTCACAAGTGTTGATAGTTGCGGCCTCTTAAAAAAAATGCATTCAATAGTGGCCACAAGTGCGCCCTTTTGAAGATTGAAGAATATAGAGTGTGTCCTCCTCGATCGGTGTCTCAGCTTCCACTACTAATCCATAAAGACACCCTCAGCGAACCAAAACTGCTGCTATATTTGTGGCTGCTGCTATAAAGATAGATATGTAGTAGATGGTCGGGTTCACATAGGTGCCTCTGCTCGTCCAGGTGCTCAGTCAAGCGTGGGATAAATACCATTAGAAAATGAGTCGTAAAAGTACTAGATGGTCATGTGATTGCATAGGTACCTCTACTCATTCAAGTTCTCAGCAGGTATGGGAGTAACCCATTGGCATATGAGACGAACAGGTAATAGGCGGTCGTGCACATGTGCTCATTCGGGATCTCTAGCCAGGTATGGAAGTATTCCATCGGTAGTAAAGACGGATAGGTAGCAAAATATTCTCTCTCAGACATCTCGATAGAACAATTTTATAAAGACAACCTTTAGTATGTTTAGAGATGATGGAGACACTATAGATGTATAGAAGAAACCCAGATGACGATGATGCTGATGAAGACTGGAGAATACCCTCCTTATTGAGAGGGAGTGTTGGAGTTTGTGCAACTTCAAAATCTATTCTTATTGTCCACCTTCGGGAGTTGAACTTGTTGTAATTATTCATCTAAACCCTAGAAAGAGCAATGTAATCCTTGGGGAGAAAAGCCAGCAATAAAAGAATAAATAAAATAATAAAATATAAAATTATTTATTGCACCCTCATGTGCGTCGAAGGGGGTTCTGGGCGTCCATAACGTCAGCAGAAGCCCAACCTCGAGGGCGGCCTATTAGCTCCATGTACGGACACTAAGTGAGTGGGTAAGATTAAAACCACAACAAGGAGGAAATTGTACAAGAGCAGATACGCGCTAAACCAATAGTCAACAAGGACATCGTGAGACCATATTGGGTACTTCAGACCAGAGCATAACAGATAAGCGTGAAAACTAATGAATAAAGAACAAACACGTGGTAACCTTTAATTTGTCGGAAGGAAGACGAAATATGACCCATGATTTTCAAATCGACTCCAAAGAAAGAACGCCTAAGGGTGTAATTAATCATTATTATTATTCTTGAGAGTTGTGATCTACATGTGTGTGAACGGACAGGTAAGCAAAAGTAAACAACCCACGGGTAAGAACTAGTGGATAATGTACAGCATGAAAGATGGCACGCGGAAAAATATGATTAGATGGATAAACGATGAAAGTTATATAGTGTATTTTAAATTTCCCTCGGAGAAAAAACGCCTATCATCGTAAAAATATATACACGATAAAGATTAAACTAGCAATTGTCCTAGAAGGTGCAATAAAACGCTGAAAGAGAAAAAAAGGGAAGAAGAGTAGATGTGATGAAGTGGAAAAGAGAGTCGTATTTTTTTGAATTATTATTGTTATAGGTTGGGATCCAACCCCATGATGATCTTCCACCCAATGTCGTGCAAAGTGATGACTCTTTCTTTATGCCTGGGAGTAAGAACACCTTAGAATTTGTTGTACCATGGACTCTCAAATATGTATGCGTAGTGTTTTTTTTGTTTTTTTAAACATATGGGTACTTTGGTAGATGAGCTACCCAATTTTGAGCTTGTCTAGTACTTGTCGATGCTCAGGTGGACAATCAAATGCTCTATAAGCTCAAATGTTTTTCCTTCATATGTTGTTTTGCCTAAAAATGGTTATGTACACAATATTCAATTTCATAGGGCCCTAGAATTGTTGAGAGTTTCTGAGCTATATTTTCATTCTAACAAGTACACCCATTCCCCTTTAAATGAAAGAGCCAAAAATGTTGACATATATCTAAAAATTCCAAAGAAAAATGAATTAACAATAACAAACAACCACCATCATTAATTTTGTAAATTTTTTGTATTGTATCTAATAGTTGACATGAGATATCATCATATAATGACCATAAAACCTAAATGAGCATAAACCATCATACCATATTCAAGTAGGTCCTAGAGAGACATCCAAAGTGACACAACTATGTCTTCTTGAGTTGACATTGTGTTGATGCCTAGAAAAATCCCAAGTAACAAACAGTAGGGATTCTCCCCGGCAAACAATCCCAATCAGATTGTCCACTGTTTGGTGTGGGGAATTCGTCTGGTTCATGGTTCTGGATACCGTAGATTAAGTTCTTTAAATATTTTACTGGTTACGGCCCAGTCCACCATTTATATAATTTTTGTTTAAAGAATGAAATGCAGGTGCCTAAGCTAAATGCAAATCTAATCTAAATCTAAAACTAAACTATTATATCCCTGCAGGGAGCAAATTTAGAGTTCAAAGTAATATACTATAAATGCTCAAAAACATCTAACAGATAGTTGTACCAACACAATAATCGCATTCACGGTAGAAAGAACACCAGAGGTAGCTTTAATATAATTAGACCATTTATTACCCTGTCAACACAGACATTTATATAGACAGCAGACCATTCATGACCAAGGAAATAGTTCCAAGAGGTTAGAAAAATCTCATTGTATGATGTACAGAAGCAAGAAGAAATAGTTTTATTGTATGCATTCCACACATTTTGATTAAATCTCTGCATAGGCCCTTTGTTCCAGCAAAATGATCCTTCTTATTATAAAAGAGGTAGCTCTTTTACAAAATAGTCTAGTATTCTTTTCACCAGGAAAAAGTATTTTCTATGGTGCTCTTCACCCCTATTTATACTATCTATATCTATCACCGAGGAGATTCCCAAGCTTCTTATTCGCCCACCTAGATGAATACAAATGGTTTCATAAAACAAACAAAAAATAAAAAATTACACGAGCCTTGCCCTGCTGGAAATACATGCTTCTTTATTTTTGATGCATCTTTGAATATCAGAGCAAATCTCCATCATTGATATGAAACTTTCCCAAATCTGAGTCCTCCATCCGCCTAGTGAAAAATAACATCTCGGATTAACAAAATCATTGTCAGCCATAGATATTGGTCTAAAATAAATCTTAACCGTCCAACGATGCAACCTTTAGCTGATTTCGCAATCCGCCAACTTGATAAAATTCCTGCTCCTTTCCATTGCACAATTGATTCTAACCATAGATCACAAATCCGCCAAGATCTTGGTCGTCCAAAAGTGCGGGGTCTACAGTATTTCGCAACCCTGAAGCATTTTATCTTTTGTGCATGTTTTGGATGTGAAATGCATACCCACTGTAGATCTCTTCTTCCTTTGATCTCGGTCGTCCAAAAATGCGGGGTCTACAGGATTTCGCATCCCCGAAGTATTTTATATTTCATGGATGTTTTGGTTGCGAAATGCACATCAATCGTAGATTTGATCCTGCCTTTGATCTCTATCGTCCAATCGTAATTGGCCTACCGATTTCACAGTCCTCCATCTTGATAAACTTCTTGATTGTTCCCATTGCGAAATTAATGTGGGCCAAAGATCAAAAAGTTGCCTAATCCCCGTCATTTAAAAGTTTGTGATCTATAGGATTTCACAACCCTGAAGTATTTTATATTTCATGCATGTTTTGGCTGCAAAATGCACACCCACCATAGATCTGATCCACAATTAGATCTCCTTCGTCAAAAGATGCAGGCCTTTAACCAATTCCATCAATATGAAAAGTTTATTTCCATGAGCATGTTGAATCAACGTTGTTCACCTCCATTGTAGTTTTGATTCCACCTTTGATCTTGGCCACTAAAAAATGCAGGTCCTACCACATTTCGTCGATCTCAGAAATTTATTTATCCTTGCATGTTAAAACAACGGAATTCTTCGGGACCGTAGATCTTGATCTGCCATGAATATCAACCATTGAAAGATGCAACCTTTACCCAATTTCACAATCGCCCATCCTAACTTGGTGAACCATAATACCTGCGAATATAAAGAAAACACAATGAGAGATATGTATGTTCTGGGAAAAATAATAATTTGCCAATGATACTGCAACTAATCACCATATTTTCAATTGTAAATTTAATGATATGTGTTGATTATTAAATAGAACAAAAACATGATTACTAGCGCCCTGTTAAACAAGCAATTCTACTTAGCTTAAGTTTTGGGAGGAATATTTCTTAGTTTCCCCAATGGTTCACAGTCACAAACGAAACAGAGGTTGGACAGCTCAGATCATCTCAAAAGATGGATTGGTTCTGATTTGAGTCATTATATCATGCAGCCTTGTCATCTCCTTTCACCCATTTTCTGCTGCGGGATCTTCCTATACCATTGATATTAGTGGGAAGCTTTCCGAGCCATTGATCTAAATTCTGCAGAAAACGAAAAGCAAGAAATTTAACTTTTCACAACCAAATCTCTGTTACTATTTTCACTTCCGATTTTTCCTTTCCGCACCCTCGATCTTATGCAGAGCGATTCTAGATTGTTGATCTAATACTGCGGAAGGCAAAAGGTGGGATTCCAACTTTTTCATGAGCAAATTTTGACCTTTCCTCCTCTGCTTTTCTATTTTTGGTTTTCTGCTTCTTTTTGAGCTGTTGATCTATGCAGACACATCCTTAGTCATCGGATCGCGGATCGTGGAAGGCAGAAGGAGGGATTCCAAGTTTTTCACAAACAAAATTTGACTTTTCTGCTTCTGCTTTTCCCTAACTGACGATTTATGCGGAGCGATTATGGACCATTGATCTGAGACTGAGAAGGCAGAAGGCGGGATTCTAACTTTTCGCGACCAAACTTCTAAATTTCTTCTTTCGCCTTTTCGCTTCCGTTTTTTCTGGATCATTGATCTATATCAGAGCGATTCTTAGTCATTGACCTGAAACTAAAAGCGGACATTTTATGTAAGGCATGTTTCCAAGGTCGTGCCTAAGTACTTTTTACCAAAATAACACTTCAGGATTAGGGAAAAACTTATGCTCAAGCTTTTAGGAAAACTAGGTATGCATGGAGGGATTATTTGAGTTGGGAAACAAGTGTAAAAAAACAAAAATGGAAGGAAGGGCCATAAAATGTAAAAACTTTTGGGGAAGCAGACCAGCAATAACAATTGGTGACTAGCTAGTGAACACGGATCTCTAAAAAAACCTTCTTTGAACAACAAGATTGTCATATGGTACTGTACTATGAATTTTCAATGATTACTTAAAATGAACTTCCCGATACTTCTTTAAACCAGATGTATTCAAGGATGCAAATTTCAAGCATCGCATTTGATACCGTTCCTTTGGGAGTAAGGTAACCAAGAGTTCAGTGTCTTGATAACTCTCCTGGGGTCAAAGTATGAAGTTCATTTTACCCCCTATCTTTAATTTTCCATCATATAAGACTCCACAGGATTGTAACAGAGTGGGACAGATGTATTTGTTTGCTCCTCATTCCCATCCTATTAACATTCTTCTGATGTTTTATTTATGACTGAAAAATTATTATGAGTCTTTCTTGATTGCTTCTTTTACTTTGATAATTTAATACAAGTTCTTCCATCCACAAAGTCCTTTTGTGTGAGTGACAAATTTGTTTGCTTATCATGCTCACAGAAAGAGAAGACCCTTACTGATATTTGTTGTTTTGATAGCCCTTTTTGGTCTGATGATTTATTTCTTCAACATCATTTCTTTAATTGAAGACTGAATATTTCAGAAAATTGACTTTTCAGTCTAAGCCTTTTGGCCTTTTTTATTTGTAGCAATGGGATCGTTTTGAATACCATACATCCATCAAACTTGCTTCCTTTCCATGGTTCCATCATGATATGCTTCCTGAGATAGGTATTAATGTGAGAATGGATGAAACCCCAAGATAGTACTCCAGACCTCATGAGTTTTGATTATTTCACAGGGGTTATAATGATTCAAATATGGGCTTGAATACTAGCTTCCCTTTCCATCGTTTGTCAACAGTTAAAGAAGCTCATTATGATCGAAGTTTACCATTTTCTCTTTCCCATAAGCAATTCCTGACATCCAAATATTTTGAGTTTAATCATATGCATATACTTCCAAGCACAAAAAATTGAGCTAGTTTATTAAAAGCAAACAAACTAAGGCTATGAAATAAGGTGAAACAAACAGGAAAATAAAAAAACTGGAAAACAGAATCAATGACAGCAAGTTTATTTATGTACAAAGGGTTTCTAGAACTTTAACTGAAGTAATATTTGAGACAAAGGCCATTTACAAGAAGACTTTCTTCATGTCCTTGTAATTCTTGCAATTTGTAAGTTGCAGGTCCTAACTTTTCATTGACTAGGTAAGGGTCCATCCATAAATGTTGGAACTTTGTGTGTTTTCCCTTTTCTGCATGACGATTATCCCATTTCAAAACTAGGTCTCCTACATCAAAGATTATTGTACCATATTTTCTTTTGTCAAACCATATTTTGATGATAACTTGATGTTGATTGAAATTATCTTTAGTATTTTGTTGTAATTCCTCTAGTTTTAACAAAGTGTCAATTCGTGCTTGTAAAACTTCGCTACTGGAACCCCTTTAGGCTTGAGCTAACTATGAAGATGGGAGCAGAATGTTTGGGGGTAGAATAGCTTATTTTCCATATACACAAGTATGGGTAGACACTCCTAAGGAATTCTTTGGACTGACCCTATCTTCCCATAGTGCATTTGGAAGGGATGAGTGCCAATTTCTCTGATTTTCAATGACGGTTTTCTTCAAAATTCGGATAAGGTTCTTATTTATTGATTCCACTAAACCATTTCCCTGAGGATAATAATTTTTTAAGTAACGTAACTTAATTCCCTTTTCATAAGAAAACTTAGTTATTTTAACAGATGAGAAATAAGATGCATTATCAAAAACAAGGGAAATTGGAACTCCAAACCTGGTCACACTACTCTTTGCAAGAATTTTATGACAGCATCCTCATTCACTTTGCGCAATGTAATCGCTTCCACCCATCATGTGAAATAATCTATGGCCATAATGATATACCGATGTTGTAATGAAGAATTCGGATTGATTTCCCCAATAACATCTATGCCCCACTGTTCAAATGGCTCTAAAATAGTAACAGGTTGTAACGGTCCTGCCTCTTTTGCCAATTTGTCACCACTCCTCTGACACACATCCACTTTCTTGCATAGGCATGGGCATCTTTAAAAAAAATTGGCCAATAATATCCATCTCTAAGTATATTATGAGTTGTGGTATCCCCATAATAATGTCCTCTCGTTGGTTCGTCGTGCAATTCTTTGACTATTTTGGAGGCATCCTCTCTTTCCAAACATCTGAGAAAAACTCCATCATAATTTTTTCTGAAAAGCACTCCATCCATTATTTGATAGCATGCTGACTTCAACCGAAGTTCCCTTCTCTACTTGGAGTTCCAATGCTCTGATAGATATCTTTGTTGAAGATAGTACACCAGATCTCTGTACCAAGATTTGGGAGCAGTAAAGACAGGGCATACATCAATCAAATACACTCCAGCTTCATTCTCCCAATCAAAATATTTATCAGTGTGATTTTTTGCTATTAACTTACACAAGCCTTGACCTTTGATGATGGTAGCTAGTTTGAATTCTAGGTCATACTCCTTCAGAGCAACACACAATTCCCTCTTCGCTCACCCAATTCTTTGTGCACAAAAAGATAGGCTAACAGTCGGGTGAGGAACAACAACTTTTGTTCTATTTTTTAGAATATAGGGTCTGAATAGTTTTTCTGCCTTGAAGACTACATATGCTTGTTTTTCCACTGATGGGTAATTCAATTCATCCCTTTGTAATCGAGTGCTCATGAATGATATTGGGTATTCGTCTCCCAATTATCCTTTCTGTGTAAGCACTACTATGAGAGAGTTTGCTAAAGCAAAGGTATATAAAATAAAGTCTTTTTCAAAGTCTGGACTCCTCAAAGAAGGTTCCTAAGCTATTGTTGTTTTGATACATTTAAAGGCAACTTTCTCAATATTAGTCCACTTGAACTATACACTTTACTTCACCATTTGCTACAGAGGTTTCACAATTTGAGCAGGGACAAACCTTTGAACAAAATTTGTTGTGCCCGTAAATGATTGCATAGCTTTCCTATTATGGGGCATGGGAATCTGAGTTATATCCTCAACTCTCTCTTAATCTATTGAGATTCCCTTCTTTGAGATGATGTGTCCCAACCATTTTCCTTCAAGAACTGCAAAGATGCTCTTCTTTGGGTTCAGAGATATACCATAATTTCTACAATGGTCAAAAATATGTTTTAAGTGAAAAACATGGTCTTCTCTTCTCTTGGAGAAAATTGTTACATCATCTAAGTACACTACTACACAGTGGAAACTTAAACCTCTGAATGTAATGTCCATGTCCCTATGAAATGTGGCTCCGACGTTCATGAGGCCAAAGGAATTCTTCTATAAGCGAATGTTCCCCGCTTTGTACAAATTGTTGTCTTTAATCGGTCTTGCTCGGCCACTAACACTTGATTATACCCTGAAAATCTATCTAATAGGGAGAACATTTATGAGCCTAAAACCATTTGTAAAATATGTTCCATTGGTGGAACCAGATAGTTATCTTTATCTGATGCTCTGTTTAAGTTCCTGAAGTCAACACATAACCTTATCTCTCCTAACTTTTTCCTCACTGGGACTAGATTGGCCACCCATTTGGAATGTCGAACCTTGAATATGATCTTTGCGTCCAGTAACTTCTTTACTTCATTATGGATCAAAGGTTCTAACTTCGGGTGCATCTTTATAAGTTCTCGTTGAAACAATTTTGCTCATGTTTTGATGGGAATCATATGTTGGATGATGCGAGCGTCATAAGTCTTCAGATCTGCATACGTCCAGGTGAAGATATCTTTATATTGTTGAAACAAATTGATGAACTTACATATTTCTCCATGTGAGCAACATTTTCCCAAATTGACGTACTTGGGTTCAGCTTCTGATCCCAGATTGACTAGCTCATGTTGCATTGATGAACTCTTCGTCTTCACATTGACTGGTTTCTGGAATTTACTCTGCAAATCAAACATCCCTTCAAGGGTTCTTACCACTTTAGGCATGAATTTTCCCTGAACTGCATCTTCATTTTGTACACCTGACAAATGTTCTTCTTCATCAATTATTGATTCTTTAAAATATTCATCATTCGTCAAGAAATCGATAATCTGATCATCGTCATCGAATACCCTCATATTTATAACATCATCAGGTACTGATGGCCTGAAAATCAATTAAATAGAACACTTGTTATTAGTTGGTACTAATCTAGATGCAGAAGTAACTAATAAATCAGTTGTGGCGTTCTGTAATCTGGGTACTACATTTATATTAAAAGCATCGAAGTGCATAATCAAATTAAATACCTCAAACTTGTGTCCTTTAAGATGTGGACATAAACAATGAATGGTGTTTCTTACTCGTCTAGCTACTATCTCAGAATCCCTAAAAACTTTTAAATTTCTAACATTAAGCTCAATAGCTTTCTTCAGGCCCAAAACTAGAGCTTCATACTCAATAGTGTTATTTGTGCATTTGAACTCTAGTCTACAAGAGAGGAAGTGTTTATTCTTATATGGATCAATCAAGATGCAACCTACCCCTGATCCTTCTTGGGTTTTAGAACCATCAAAATACAGAAACCAAAATCTATCTTCTAACTCTACCTGGTTAGTATCATCTCCTATGTCAGTCACTAAG
Organism: Pseudotsuga menziesii; assembly: GCA_001517045.1. Classification (NCBI taxonomy): domain Eukaryota; kingdom Viridiplantae; phylum Streptophyta; class Pinopsida; order Pinales; family Pinaceae; genus Pseudotsuga; species Pseudotsuga menziesii. The sequence goes on from LPNX010648230.1 coordinate 56,765, forward strand.
TTTAATATATTACAATCAATATCATCAACTCATGAGAATTGAAGGAGATCAGACTGTGTGTCTGATTCACAACTGGATTTTTCGACTTGGTAGTTCCCTGGTTCGAGTTCCAAAAAATATTTTCCCAAAACTGAAGACAAGAAGTTCATAGGTTCATTATTTCCTTCTAACTGAGTTACATTATACTTCATATGTGGTTCCCTCAGTATTTTAATTTTGTTTTGAGTATTTTTGTATGGAAACCACATGTGAGAACAATCTGTTGCAAACTAACCATTTAGTTTCATTGACCAGTCCCTACTTAAAATTAATCCATATGCTCCTGGTATATCCACTACCATAACATCTATAAACTGACAAACTCTGTGTTCTGCAAAAAAATCAATCAAAACATCTTTCATTTCCCCTATGACTTTAACAGTAAATCTGTCTAGTTGAATTATCTGAGATGGAGATGGTATGGGTTGGCCATTAATCATTTTACATATTGAAAGTGGCATGACATTTGATGAAGCTCTAGAATCTACCAAACAATTATGCACATTATGATTAAAAATTTCAAATGATAGCATAAAAGGCAAAGTCTGGGATTTAGATTTTCCTCCAATGCTTGTTTCATTTACTTCATCATCAGATTCAATGGCTCTTGGGATACTGCTGGGCTGTGAATCAAAAGATTCTATAAGTTTCCTTCTTTGTTGAGGCAAATTACATAGTTCAAATAGAGAAATATTTGCTTTTGTTTTCTTAATATTCTCTACAATATCACACCCCATATCATGTTCTACCAAACTTTTTCTAGTACCTTCTGATTTATTTATCACTGTCTTCATTGGTTTGTTAGCTACTGGGACTGCCTATTTTATATTTATCGGATTAGCCTTAGGTGTTGTTTGAGTAGTACTGAGAATTATCTTCACGTTTTCTTTCAACTTATTTATTTGAGGCAGTAATAAACTTTCATCCACTACCGTCCCTTTACTTCTAGTTGTGACATTAACTAATGACATTTGAATTTCCTTAGTAGGTTCATCTTCACTTAGCCCCAAAGTAGGTGCCCAATCTCATAATATCATAGTGGTTTCTTCATTTGTTTTTTCTGGCTCATTTTTGGGCTTACTCTTCTTCAGTATTGGCCAGTTGGGTATCTAACAATTGATTCATAACCAGAGTCATTGAATTAATCCACTATGGACAACCCTTTTCAGAATGATGTTCTTGGTGAAAAGTACAGAAATGATCCATGCCTATTAAAGTTTTAAACAGAAGAATTATGCACAGGTGGTTGGGGTTGTCAACTCTCTTCCTTTTTTGTAATAACGGTTGAATGGATTTCTATAATAACTAGTTCCCTTATCCTTTTCCATGTCTACTACTTTGTTTGACAACTTCTGCACCATTTTCACCACATTTTCTAGCTCATTAGAATGTTCTTCTTTGGGCTTAGTTAACAGCAAAGGCCTTTTGCTTGTGGTATGTTTCAATTTAGGTTCTGGAGTATGCTTTTCTATACTATCCAGGTCTGCCTCTACTTTCTTAGCTTCTTCATATTTTTCTACCAATGTAGTTTTAACAGCCCTTTTTACAAACATTGCTATTGGTGGATCAAGTGTTGCAGTATAATATTCTACTAGAGACTCTTCAACTGGTTTTGTTGTAGCACTAAAGCTATTCAATAAAGTGGTGAATCTGTAATTAAGTTCTTGGACCTTTTATTTATTTCCCATCCTCATAGACAGTGATTATTTCATGAGAGTGGCTACAGTTTTCTGGTTGCCAAATTTACCTAAGAATGCCTTTTCAAAACCATCCCAATTTACTATTGAATTAGTTTGCAAACTAAAGTGTTGGTTGTGGAGCCTGATCTTCCAGATTCAGAGATGTTATTCACTCGTGTTTGTACCCCAGTTTTATTGTACACTCATTCCCCAACCTTGGGGTTCGGGGGAAGCGCCCCTGAGAAATGGGGGTTTGGGGGAAAATCCCCCAAGAAAATTTTTTGGGATTCTTGTTGGCCAATAGTTTTGCGTACCCATGGTATGGGTTAACCGTAGTATTTTCCCATGGTATTTCCCCTATAAAAGAAAAACATTGTAATACAGTTGTGTATGGTATGGTATTGTATTGTATTGTATTGTAAACAATCTTCGTGATTGTGTGAGAGAGACTGTGAGAGTGTGAAGAGGAAGTGCAGCATAGTTGTTGCAGGTTGTATCCCTTCATCTTTCTGGATGCTAATAAAAGGACTGGCAATTTTTGTGTGGACGTATCACATCTCTTGGGTGAACCACGTTATATTTGTGTCTTTCTGTAATGTGTTAAATGTGTTTTTTGCATCTTGTTGTAAATTTGAGCACATAGATCTGTAGACAAATACACAACTCACAAAGTGGATCTCACAATTTACTCAGCAATTGAAGAATGAAACAGTGCAAAAAAGGCTTGCAGCTGTGAATGCTTTCATTAATCAAAAAGTAATCCGATGATAATTACAATGAAGTAAAATGGCTTTAATAGCCACAAGCAATTCGAATCCACATGAGGAAGTTCGAATTGATTAGACTCTACTTGACTGTAGGTAACCAAGACCTTGTCAAAATCACTATCGTAGGACCCAGTAGTTAACTGACCTTGTCTAAACCATAACCGTAGTTCATCGAAGCTCTAAAACACAGCTCAAGTGTTACATTTAGTGTTGACTAAGGTTAACTGACTGCGGTAGGTGAGAAATGCGCCCCACATGTGTGCAGTCAAGTAAACCTAGCGCTAACTGAATGTAGAGGACTAGAACTGAATGTAACTGACTCCTAACTTAGCTTGACTAGTCATTAACTGAAGTGAACTGACCTTGGTTAGTTTCGGCACTCCCAGTGGCTTCCTAAATTGTAGGGATTGATCTAGGAGGCTCCTAAAATTATGCAATCAAGTGCAATAAGTGGCAGTGAGCCTCAATTAGTGTTCCCCACACTTTAGTAACTGAAACATGTGCCCCAATTAGGTCAAGTGAACCCAATGGTGTTAATGACTATAAGTAGACTGGATGGACTCCCGATTTAGACATGACTCCCAATTTAGACATATGAACAAATTTGGACAAGGGAGGATTAATAATCCTAACACCCCCCCTGAATGCTAACTTGGACAAACTATGGGCCCTGGTAACTGAGACCATAGGTCACCCATTACATCAAGTAAAATAAAGTAACTGCTTAATACAAGGAGCTGAGGCAAAAACCACATGGGAAAAAATCCCTCCCTCTAGCTAAGCAGGTAGAATCAGGTCTCAAGTTTGAAAAACTTGAAAATATGTTGCTGCAATCTTCATCTCTGTGAGGTAGTGAAGCAGCATGCATGGTGTGTTGTGCATAGGTATTCTGGGGCCTGGCATGGAGACTTCTCTTTCTTCTCCAAAAATGATGATGAGAGGAAGGAGGAATGTAATCTTTGTCTCTTACTGAATGAAGAGGTGTATGATAATATCCATTCTTTTGAATGTAGTAAGACTGAGCCCTTTCCATATTGCATCTTACAGGAAGTCTATTGCATCTTTCTGAAGGAGGTAAAATAGTATGACATAGCGCAAGAGTCTTTCCCTTCTGAGTGTTAGGTGAGTTTTTAGTCATCTTCCTGGCTTCCAGTTTGGAAGTAGGGACTAAATCTGAGTCACCCTGAATCTCAAGGTCATAAACTGATATAGATGGATCTGCAATACTAGTAGAAGCTGTAAAAGAAGTAGATGCAACGATTTTACCTTCCCTTGCAGGTGGCTGCTGAGAGTGTACTAGTTTTGAAGGAGGCATGAAATGTGAGAACTCGTATGCTTTTGAAGAATGATTTGTAGTACCCTTTGCTATGATGCTCCCAGTAGAGATATCTATGATCTCCATTGAGTCAAGACCAAAGATCACTCGCTTTGGAGATCCAGTATGGGTCATCTGATAAAGAGATAACAGGTTTGAAGCTAGGGAGGGAACAAATAGCACATCTTTGAACCTTCCATGTTCAAGTTGGATAGAGCCTTTCCCTTTGGTTTTGACTTTACTGTTATTTCCCATATAAATACTAGGACCATCAAAGGACTGAAAAGAAGAGAATGATTCTTTGGATGCAACCATATGGTTGGAAGCTCCAGAATCAATGAGGAAGACAGGTGCTGACGTGCAGCAAGCCTTCAGTGCATGTCCTTTCCTTTGGTATTCTTCTTCTTCTTCTTCAGAGTCTTCTTTCCTTGCGCTAGCAGGTACAGAAATGTTGTGCTTTTCAAGAGAAGAGCCATTTCATCAAGTTGTCTTCTCATACAGGAGCTTTCTGAATGGAAGCCCCTTCCACAGTAAGAGCATAGGACCTTGCCTTTGCCATTCTTCTTGCTTCTCTTCGAACCTGAAGGTTCTTTTGACTGATCTTTCTTCACAGGGGACTCATCTCTTTGCTTCCCTTTTTCATTCGCTACCTTATCTCCTCTTGCAACAAGAGCTAGATCTTTGGGAGATCGAATGATCCCCATTTGGATCAATTTATCATTCTCAGAAATAATTACAATGAAGTAATCCGATGATAATTAATAATTCCTGGTGATAGGGCCTTGTGCTGGGTTTCAAATGTTCACCAACATCTGCAGGTTTAGGAGTGGTGGTTAAACCACTTGTTTTATATTCCCAGAGGTGCGGCGGTTATACCATGTGGAGGTACCCGATACTCCAACACCCCGCCTCCAGCGTAGCTCGGGGGAATTGAACCTGAGACCTCTGCTCTTATACCATGTAAATTTGAGCACATAGATCTGTAGACAAATACACAACTCACAAAGTGGATCTCACAATTTACTCAGCAATTGAAGAATGAAACAGTGCAAAAAAGGCTTGCAGCTGTGAATGCTTTCATTAATCAAAAAGTAATCCGATGATAATTACAATGAAGTAAAATGGCTTTAATAGCCACAAGCAATTCGAATCCACATGAGGAAGTTCGAATTGATTAGACTCTACTTGACTGTAGGTAACCAAGACCTTGTCAAAATCACTATCGGAGGAGCCAGTAGTTAACTGACCTTGTCTAAACCATAACCGGAGTTCATCGGAGCTCTAAAACAAAACTCAAGTGTTACATTTAGTGTTGACTAAGGTTAACTGACTGTGGTAGGTGAGAAATGCGCCCCACATGTGCGCAGTCAAGTAAACCTAGCACTAACTGAAAGTAGAGGACTAGAACTGAATGTAACTGACTCCTAACTTAGCTTGACTAGTCATTAACTGAAGTGAACTGACCTTGGTTGGTTTCGGCACTCCCAGTGGCTTCCTAAATTGTAGGGATTGATCTAGGAGGCTCCTAAACTTATGCAATCAAGTGCAATAAGTGGCAGTGAGCCTCAATTAGTGTTCCCCACACTTTAGTAACTGAAACATGTGCCCCAATTAGGTCAAGTGGACCCAATGGTGTTAATGACTATAAATAGATTGGATGGACTCCCGATTTAGACATGACTCCCAATTTAGACATATGACCAAATTTGGACAAGGGAGGATTAATAATCCTAACACTTGTTTAATGATTTAACTGTATATATGTTATTTCTCTACAGTCGTGTTTCTAACATAAAGTACCATAAATATGCTTTAGGTTCAAAAGTGTATTGAAAAAGACTACAAACAACATCTTCATATTCAACATTTAAAAGATTCAAATCCAAATAAAAACTCTGTAAATGATCTTCAGCATAAACACCCTTTCCAGGATCAAATTTTGGTAATACATTTCCAGGTTCTTAGGTAAATCGTGCAAAGGAGCATCCAAGTTGAGTGGCGCTCTTGATCTCCATGCGGTTTGATTAACATCGGCCATTATTCGAGGTGGAGACTGTGGTGGAGATTGACTGAATATTGAAACTGCAGGGGATTCTAGACCCAATTGATCCAAAGGTTGAACAATTTCTTGGATGGATAGATCTACCAGTTCTTCCAAATTTTCCACAAGAATTGAATCCTTAGTGTATGAGGATACCTTCTTGGAATCTTTTCTTCTAGGAAACGAGGGAATAACTTTTAACCCCCCAAGTTTCTTGACGTAGGATCTAGTATGTCTCCTAAACTGATCTACTTCCTCAAATGGGACAGCATACAAACGTTCTGATTCTTCTTCCCCAGAACCTGTATGTTCTTGTTCTTTAAACTCAGGAAAAATATCTTCAGGGAAAGTATTTTTTGATGTTGTTCCAATGTAATCTTCTATGAAAAACATATTTCCTCTACCAACGATGCACTGCATGCCCTCCTTCTAGAGCCAAATATGTTGATGCCTGGAAAAATCAAAGGTACCAAACAGTAGGGATTCTCCCCAGCAAACAATCCCAATTAGAGAGTCCACCGTTTGGTGTGGGGAATATTTTTGGTTCACGGTTCCGGCTGCCGTAGATTAAGTTCTTTAAATCTTTTACTGGTTATGGCCAAGTCCACCGTTTATATGATTTTATTTAAAGAATGAAATGCAAGTGCCTAAGATAAATGCAAATCTAATCTAAATCTAAAACTAAACTATTCTATCCCTTAAGGGAGAAAATTTAGAGTTCAGAGTAATATATTGTAAATGCTCATAAACGTCTAACAAATAGTTGTACCGACACAGTAATCGCATTCACGGCAGAAAGAATACCAGAGGTAACTCTAATATAATTAAACCATTTATCACCCTATCAACACAGACATTTATACAGATAGTGGACCATTCATAACCAAGGAAATAGCTCCAGGAGGTTAGAACAATCTCAGTGTATGATGTACATAAGTAGGAAGAAACAGTTCTACAGTATGCATTCCACACACTCCGATTAAATATTTGCACGGGCCCTTTGTTCCAGCAAAATGATGCTTCTTAATAGAAAAGTGGGAGCTCTTTTACAAAATAGTCCAGTGTTCTTTTCACCAGGCAAAAGTCTTTTCTATGGTTCTCTACACCCCTATTTATACTATCTCTATCTGTCACCCAAGAGATTCACAGGATTCTTATTCGTCCACTTGAATGAATACAAATGGTTTCATAAAACAAACAAAAAATAAAAATTACACAGGCCTTGCCCTGCTAGAAATACACGCTTTTTTATTTTTCCTGCATCTTTGAATATTAGAGCAAATCTCCATCATTGATCTGAAACTTTCCCAAATCTGAGTCGTCCATCCGCCTAGTGAAAAATAACATCTTGGATTAACAAAATCATTGTCAGCCATAGATCTTGGTCCAAGAAATCTTAACCGTCCAGCGATGCAGCCTTTAGCCGATTTCACAATCCGCCAACTTGATAAAGTTCCTGCTCCTTTCTATTGTGCAATCGATTATGACCATAGATCACAAATCTGCTAAGATCTCGGTCATCCAAAAGTGCGAGGCCTACAGGATTTCGCAGCCCCAAAGTATTTTATCTTTTGTGCATGTTTTGGCTGCGAAATGCATACCCACCATATATCTCTTCTGCCTTTGATATCAGTCATCCAAAAGTGTCGGGTCTACAGGATTTTGTAGCCTCGAAGTATTTTATATTCCGTGCATGTTTTGGATGCGAAATGCACATCAACCGTAGATCTGATAATGCCTTTGATCTATGTCGTCCAATCTTGCCCAGCCTATCGATTTCGCAATTCGCCATCTTGATAAATTTCTTGCTTGTTCCCATTGCGAAATTAATGTGGGCCATATATCAAAAATTTTCCTAAATCCTCACCGTTCAAAAGTGCTGGGTCTACAAGATTCTGCAGCCCCGAAGTATTTTATCTTCTGTGCATGTTCTGGTTGCGAAATGCACACCCACCAAAGATCTGATCTGCGATTATATTTTCTCCGTTGAAAGATGCAGGCCTTTAACCAATTCCACCAATATGAAAAGTTCATTTCCACGAGCATGTTGAATCAACGGAGTTCACCTCCACCGTAGATCTGATTCCACCTTTGATCTTGGCCATTGAAAAATGCAGGTCCTACCACATTTCACCAATCTAAGAAATTTATTTCTCCTTGCATGTCAAAACAATGGAATTCTTCAGGACCATAGATCTTGATCTACCATGAATCTTAGTCGTTGAAAGATGCAACCTTTATGTGATTTCGCAATCTTCCATCCTAACTTGGTGAACCATAATACCTGCGAATATAAAGAAAACACAATGAGAGATATGCATGTTCTGGAAACAATAATAATTTGCCAATGATACTGCAACTAATCACCATATTTTCAATTGTAAATTTAATGATATTTGTCGATTATTAAACAGAACAAAAACATGATGACTAGCGCCCTGTTAAGCAAGCAATTCTAGTTTGTTTAAGTTTCAGGAGGAAGATTTCTCAATTTCCCCAATGGTTCACAGTCAAACAAAATAGAGGTTGGACAGCTTAGATCGTATCAAAATATGGACTAGGTCTAATTTGAGTTGTTAGATCATGCGGCCTTTCCAGTTCCTTTTCACCCTTGTCTGCTGTGTGATCTTCTTGGACTGTTGATCTTTATGGGAAGCTTTCCGAGTCGTTGATCTAAATTCTGCAGAAAGCGAAAAGAGAGAAATTTAACTTTTTGCAACCAAATCTCTATATTTCCGCTTCCACTTTTTCCTTTCTTTTCGCATCGTCGATCTTATGTGGAGTGATTCTAGACCGTTGATCCGAGACTGCGGAAGGCAGAAGGCGGGATTCCAACTTTTTCATGGGAAAACTTTGTCCTTTCTGCCTCCACTTTTCTACTTCTTTATGATCTGTTGATCTGTGCAAACCCATCCTTAGCTGTCGGATAGCAGATCGCGGAAGGCAGAAGGAAGGATTCCAACTTTTTCACAAACAAAATTTGACTTTTTTGCTTCTGCTTTTCCCTAACCGTCGATTTATGCAGAGTGATTGTGGACCGTTGATCCGAGACTATGGAAGGCGGGATTCTAGCGTTTTCATGACCAAACTTCTAACTTTATCTTCTTCCTTTCCTCTTACGCTTTTTCTGGATTGTTGATCTATGTCGAAGCGATTCTCAGCCATTGACCTTAAACTGAAAGCGGACTTTTTATGTAAGGCATCTTTCCAAGGTCGCCCCTAAGTACTTTTTACCAAAATAACACTTCAGGCTTAGGGAAAAACTTCTGCTCAAGCTTTAGGATAACTAGGCATGCAGGGAGGGCTTATTTGTGTTCAACAACAAGTGTAAAAAACAAAAATGGAAGGAGGGTCCCTAAAATGTAAAAAAAATGGGGAAGCAATTGCAGCAACAACACATTGACATACTACAAGTCAAGAAAATGTATTGCGATTTCTGGAAGGAACTTTGATAACAAGAATAGGAAGAGATAGTACAAAATATCTTTATAAAAGTAAATTTGTTAGTATCTTGTATTTTCATAATTCAAAATCAGTATACCAACTTATATTCATTATTTTTTATTCTTGCAAGTCAAACACCCTACAAAGAAAAATGCCTAAGCACATATTGTCCTCATAAGGCTTGAATATTTGGAAGAATCCATTTGAGTACCTAATGAGACACATGATGCAATTGCCTTAATAGGGGGAGCATATGGAATCAAAGCATTACTCATTGTGTCAAGTTCTAAAGAATAAATTTGAGAAGTATGACGCTTCCAAGGGAAATATGGAGGTATAGATAGAGCTTGAGTTGTGCGAGATGAACTCTCACATTATAGGCAGGCAACTCAACTGTGGTGTACGCATGGTTTTGATAAATCCATAGTTGAAGTGAAGATAGACACTAGAATAGTGATAGAGCATGAAACAAACAATAAAACTGTCCTTCAACCTCCACATACATGGATCATTTGAAAACAAAGCAATCTCAAAGTGATAGGGTCCAAAAAATCAATCTGACAGGTATGATGCTCCCAAGAAAAAATGGTGGTCTGAAACAAAGTTTGAGTTGTGCTAGAGAAACTCCCACATTGTAGTCAACTCAATTCTAGTGCGCCTAAGAATTTTGATGAATTTATTTTTAAAGTAAATATATACATAGTAGACATAAATCTTAGACGAAAGAGGTTCTCTAGGATTTGAGCAAGGTGAAAATGTCTTTGTTTATCTCACACTTAAGATAAAAATGCTTTTGTTGGTCTCTCGCAATTGAATATATGTAAAAAGGTATCCATTAATATTTTGATTAACCAAAAAATAAGAAATATGTATACACACCAACTATACTACTCCACATTAATTGTCCTTTTTCCTAAAGTCTATTTTCAAGGTTATTTTTTAATACAACTTAATTCATGAGAATCACTCCTCTTTACTATAATTTTTGTGCATGGAATTCCAAACCAAGTATTTTACTACGTATACTTAACCTAGACTTTGTAAAAGATGATAAAAATACCTATTTCATATGTGATTCAGATTCTAAATCCAATTTCCCTTCTACCTCGGAATTCTATCTCGGATTTGATCAATTCACCCCAAAACAATTACATTTTAGGAAATTTATAAGACGTACTGAAAAAACCCATCTGGACTTGAGAAGTGTTTTTAAACATCAATGGAGGGTAGCATTGTTGAGGTTGTAGGGGTAGAGGTAACTGGAATAATGGTCCATGTACCATTACCTGGCTCAATTGTATCGCCCGACGCGAGATCGAATCCCAGTGGCTCTTGCGGCACGGGGACCTGGAGCAATGCTTCTTGGCTGGAGATAGTGCAGGGGAAAATATAGCTTCATCACTCATAATACCATACAGTTAGAATGGGTAGAATGAAACGTTAATTGTTGAATATTTGACTGCACAGATCGGTGAGTTAGCGGGATTGGCAGTTGGAGCGACCATTGGAATGAATGTAGCCATATCCGGGTAATGATTCTATTCATTTTTATCTTTGTGAAACTAATTTTTCCCAAATCAAGCGCAGATACAGAAGTAATTTAAATATTTCTGAATACCAATGTCACGGTTCTCAAAAAAAACTTATCAAGCGCTGAAATTTAAATTTCAATGTATATGAAGCCTACTAAATAACATATTACCCGTTTACATAAGGACGTCGAAATTGCAATCCATTAATGGTTTTTCTATCCACCAGATGCCAATGAAAACCATAATGTTCCTGAAATTTAAGATTTAACATCTGCACCTTTCTGAAAATCGGATTTCGTGTGCGCTCCCTATCTCTATCCTCTCTGAATTTATGAAATAAACTTTTTATCCAATTTATGACCACCATAGAATCCTCCATCACTTAAATTTTTCGAACCACTCTCTACATTTCAATCAGTAAAACCAACAATGAGTTTTTTCTTTTTTGTTTGTGCTTTCACTAATACCTATTCTAATTTGGATAAAATAAAGATCAAATATACAAAGAACCACTCCCTCAACTCCACCAATTAGTGGATGTCCTTGGAATGCTCCATTAAAGTAAGTCGATGCCCTAGACTTATTAATGATTTTAGGCACCACTCCCCTATGAGGATTCCATCCTTAACTTGTTTGAATATTTTAAGAATTGATAGGCTCTGATATGCACACACTTTTGGAGAACTGATTTTGTTCTCAAATAAACTAGACTTCCTAACCAACCAATCTCAAATCGATTGGGCTAGAAATAAAGGTTATAAATATGCTCATCTAGGAGCTATCCGGTTTGAATCCTCTTGTTCGTCTTTTTTTACCTATTTCTTCCCTTTGTGTTGCTATTGACACCAGACATACAGAATTTGCACATGCTATCGTTGGTGGTTTCACCGCACCTCTGCATAATGGCCCTGCTTTTGGTACAATATTTCCCAAGTATTCTGTCAGTCTTGACGACCCGCACATCTATGACCTCCTAAAAGCCTACATTCTCTCTCAAGGCTTTAGCATGATGACTGGTTCCCGCATCCTCCAACTAAAGAGTTTAGTCTGCATACGGTTTGGTAATGATACTATGCCTCCTTTACAGAAGAAGGTCAATCAGAGTTCACGCCTGCACAGCGTGGTGGAACAAGACCATTCCAAGCAAGCTCAGCCTGTCACTTTTGACTGGACATCTATAAAGTATCCCCAGCAATGGGAAATCAAATATAACGAGCTTAGGAATTTTGAGGCCACACGACAATCTCTTATTTCCAGACCTTTGAAGTTTGATAGACACTCTAACTCTTTCAGATCTCATGAACCAGATCTTGCTCTTGTAAATAATTTCTCTAGATCATCTTCTGTATCTAGTTCCCATAGCATACCAGCTTCTGTCTATTCTGAATCTTCACATTCTGGACTTGGCATAAATGAACACCGCGGCCAGCACTTAGACTGTCCCGCATGCAGAAAGAATTTAGACAGACTTCAGCACTATAAGAATAAGCCTAGGCTTGGGATGTTCACAGTAAACCTGCCTAGAGATAACAGCGCAGTAGAAACTACAAACAGTCGTAACCAGAAGTCCTACTACCCTGGTAGGAATCTCCCAGATCTTCCCTTTAGACAGTTTTCCAATGATGGCTTAGTTAAGAAAGATTTTTTACCTGTCAAATCCTCCGGAGCAGATGAAACTGTGTCCGATGAAGCCAAACTTACAAACTGGGGAAATCTGCAGCATAAGTTGACTGCTAAGAATCTAGATGAGGTTGCTCTAGATCTTCTCAAACTGCGTAATGCCATGGCTGAAGAAAAAGACCAAATATCTGCAGTTGAAGCCAAGCTTGGTCTGATAGATTATCTCTTGTCAGACACCGCAGAAATAAAAGATGTTGTTAATAAAGCAGCAGATAGGATTGAACGCAGACTTCTTAAGATAGAAGAGCTTTTGTCAGCAAGCGAAAGATTGAAGAAAAAGAAAGCTCCAAAAGTCAGCAAAGAAGCCGTAGCCTTAGTATTACAAGGCTATGACACCAAGAAGAAATCCGCCACTCCTCCACTCGAGCGGAGTTTCTCATTCGGGATGTTCCATGTCCCTAAAAGAGATCCAAATAAGCCTGACTTTGATTTTGGTCAGAGCGAAGCTGAGTTTGAAAATCTACGTGGCTGGGTTAAAGCCATTCAAGATCTACCACCTGCCTTAGAGCCGAAGTATTATGATTTGCACATGTACTCAGGACAGCCCTCTGGTCATGCTCTTATCAAAACAGAACCAGAAGAGCGGGATTTCAGTTATAATTCAGGATAAATGTTGGCTAGAAAGATAGTCTACAAACCAAGGTTTTTAAAGGTGTCTTAAGTTGAAACTTGCATAAGTTTTGATTGGAATATTTGTTTTCAATCATTCAAAAGGCATGCTAAAGAGAGAAAAGAGGATCACTATAATAAATATTATTTTCGGCTCAAATGGAAAGAGTCATGAAAAAAGTTCTACACCGATTAAACCTCCATAGAGCTCAACTATGACTAAGGAAGAAAGTGAAGATATGTATAACTATCTATCCAATTTAGGGAACAAATGTGATGAACTAAATGATTTGTTAGCCAAAAAGGTGGATTTGACACAAGTAAAAAATTAAATAGAAAGTAAAATGAAAAAGATGGACCAAAATTAGGAACAAAAGATCGAAAAGATGGTCGATAGAGATGATCTCAAAGATGTAAAGGTAACGCTGAATGAGATAAGACATCTCTTTACTCCTAATTAACCTCCTTAAGAAGAACAAAAGGAGAATAAGAGGATCTCATAATTGAAAAACAATTGGAGAACAAGAGGTTTGAGTCCTCGATAGTTAACCATTCATCACTCCATAATCCACATCATTATGGTTCAACTCAAGACCAAGAAAATACTTCATTCTCGAGATGAATATGGGGAATTTCAATGGCAATTATCTAATAACATCTATGTTCCAAATGGAGTTTATTGATATACACCAAGTGTTAACTTCACAAAAGGTAACTGTTACATCATTTTATTTAGAACTTGATCAATTTATGTGATACCAATGACTTTGTGACTATAAAAATGACTCTATAGTTGCTTGGTTTATATTTGTGTATGAATTGATAACACTTTATGGGGATGTTAAGAGAAACGCCTTCTTTAGCTCGTTGATAAATCTTAGGCAAATAGGTCCAATTGCAAAGAACATTAAGTATTTTCAAAGGTTGAGCCTTAGAGTGATGAACATCCCATAGGATAATTTTTTGGATCTCTTTATGGGCAATTTAAAAGAGAGCATTTAACATGAGGTGCATCTCTTTAAACCTAAATCATTGGGGAGTGATTTTAGTTTGGTAAAGAAAGTTGAAATTAAAGTATGCTTACTAGAAAAGTTGATACTAACACCTATAGAGAGGGAAACGTTTCCCCCACTAACCTCACTTAGTCTACAAGGTTGACCCCTCGAAAAGTGGAGGAAAGAAGAGTAAAGGGACTATGTTTCAATTGTGGCAGCAAATATAGCAAGGAGCATAGGTGCAATGAGAATAAATTATACATAAATTGTGCAGAGGAAGAATATCCAAAAGTGGAACAATCTCAAGAGGTAGAACTAAAAGATACTACTCCAACCATGTCTTTCCATGCATTGGTAAGTATTAGTAGTCCTCAAACTCTTAATATAGAAGGATATATCAAGACTAAAAAGGTAACGGTGTTGATTGATTCTCGTAGTATCCATAACTTCATTGATTGCAAATGGAGGTCCGTAAATTTTTCGGGGAAGTTTCATAGTATTAATCTTACTATGGGGGAGTATTTATTGGATATTCCAATAATTTCACTACCAAATGGGTGGTGTTGGTGTTGTATTATGGGTATAATGGTTACAACCATTGTGAATAGTGGGTCTTAATTTTCATGAAAATTTTATGAGATTCTCCTTTGAAGGCAAAGAAATTGAACTTTGGGGTATTTTAGGGAAACCCTCTCATGTGATGAGCTCTAACAACGTGACCAAATTTATTTAAAAGAAACACCATGGTGTGATTGAACAATTATGGTCACTAGATGAAGCATCTATACACTATATTCTAGTGGATCTCCAAAGAGTTAATGACAATCATTCCAAGGTATTTAGAGATATGCCTAAAGGTATTCCACCTACTCGAGATCATGACCATGTTATTCACTTGTAACTAGCAAGTGTACCACCTAACAATAGACCTTGCAAGTACCCATATGCACGAAACAATGAGATTGAGAATATTGTTCAAGAAGTTTTACATGATGACATCATTCAACCTAGCCAAATTTCTTTCTCTGCACCAGTTGTGATGGTTCTTGAGAAGGAAGGCTCGTAGCGTATGTGTCCAAATTATAGAGAGCTAAACAAGATGACCATTAAAGATAAGTTTCATATTCCTACCATTGATCAATAATTAAATAAATTACAGGGAGCAATGTTTTGACCAAGTTGGATCTCCATTATGGATATCATCATATTATAATGAGGCAAGAAATTCCAAACACAACCTTTAGTACACATGAAGGTCATTATGAATTTTTGGTGATTCAATCTGGCCTTACCAATGGACCTTTTGTATTTCAAAGCTTAAAGAATTCTATTTCTAAACCCTTCCTCATAAAATTTGTGTTAGTATTATTTTATGATATAATAATATACAACAAATCTTGGAAAGATCATGTACAAGATGTTGACATGGTCTTAAAATTGTTAGAGAAACAACTATATGCAAATCCTTCAAAGTGTTCCTTTGAGATTCAAGATTTGGAATATTTGGGTCATGTTGTATCTCATGAAGGCATCAAAGTGGACCTCAACAAAATTAAAGCTATGATGGAATGGTAGCAATTCCCAAAACCTTGAATAATCTTAGTGTTATGAACCATCAACAATAAATCAATGAGAGATTAGGTGTATATAGAGGTAATGTTGTCAATGTCGGGAGAATATGTGAAGTGGATGTATGAATGTATTGGGGTATTTGGAGAAGGTTATCCTAGTCTTTAAGGAGGAGCTGTGTAACTCATCTCTCTTATACATCTTAGAGTTGTGCTCTATATTTGGTACTTTGTGTATACTTTGTTATATTATGTTATCTTAAGGATCCGGTTTGCAACACTTGGATGATTCTTAGATTGGCAGGTTACTACAAGTTTGTCAAGAATTATGGTCAAATAACAATACCTCTAGCAATGTAGTGAAAAAGGTGGCATTGTTTTTAATGAGTTATTGTGCAACGTCTCTCTTATATATCTTGGAGTTGTGCTCCATGTTTACATTTATGTACATGGTGTGTACTTTTTTATATTATGTTATCTTAAAGATTTGATACAAACACTTATTCGATTCGTAGGATTGACAGGTTATTATTAAAAGTTTGTCAAGAATTATGGTCAACTAGCAACACCTCTAAGAGTTATTGAAAAAGGAGGCATGTTCTTGGACTCAAGAAGCAACCAAAGCCTTTTTTAAGTTAAAGAGTCCATGTGTACAACTCTTGTATTAGCCACACCTAACTTTACAAAAATGTTTATTATGGAATGTGATGCCTCAAGGCATGCCATTGGTGTAGTTTTAATACAAGAGGGAAAGCCCCTTGACGTTCAAAGTTGCCAACTTAAAGGAAAAAAATTACTTAAACCAAATTTTGAAAAGGAAATGTTCATCGTACTACATGCAATTAAGAAATGGCACCCTCGCCAAGTAGGAAGACAATTCAAGGTAAGAACATAACATTGTAGTCTAAAGTTCTTCTTGTAACAATGATTGTCTTAAAAAAAAATGGGTTACAAAGATGCTAGATTGTGACTTTGAAATTATCTACAAGAAAGGAAAACAAAATGTGATGGAAGATGCACTTTCAAGGAAAGAAGAAGAAATAGGACTTACTTTGTGTTATTTCCATTTTAATGGGTGGAAGAAGAAAAGATAGAATGGAAGCAGAATTAAAAGGCATGCAAATTACTTCAACTACAAGACAACCCTAGTGCATTAGATAAATTTGTGTGGAATAATTATTCACTATGGTACAAGGATCACTTATATTTATGTAAGAATTCCCAACTCTAACAGGGTGTTCTTTTGGAATTGCTAACTTCTCTACCTTATGCAACCTCTCCCCATATATCTAAATTACCAATAGATAAGTTAAGATCTCCTCCTACTATTGTGAAACATGCTTAATAAACCTCAACTTAAAAAACTTGTCCCAAAGAGACTATAGCCCATATAGGTTTAAGATTGTAAACTCCTTCCCCAAGGTGTAGAAAGACAATCCAAGCCTTGAATCAAATGACTAAGAGTTAGCACACTTTAGAGCACTACAACTACATCAAGATATTAACCCTCAAGACATATCTTTTGAATCAAAAAAAATGAATCAACCTATTAAATAACTTAAATAAGTCAAAGCATATTTTATCCCCATCACCCATTGTTTTTTATAAAAACTAGGCATTGAGCTTTTGGGTCTCCACCAGTGTTTTAAGGGCAAGTTTTTAACCCAAGGCTGCCCAACCCCCTACAATGGAAGACATGCAAATCATCATGAATACAACCATGGGGTTTGACTTGCTTTAAAAAACTCTTTAATAGAAAGCTGCCTACTTGACTGAATTTCTAAGCTTAACTTTTCTCGAGTCAAAAAAGCATAAGATTGCTTGCCCATTGAGTAAGTTCAAGTGAAAGGGATATGATTTGCAAACATGAGGTCTCAAGGGAAAGTCCCTAATTTAGTCACCTCTATGACATGTTGATATGTTAATTATATGTTTCTACTGACTCCAAGGTACTATAGTCTGCACCAATGGTTTTACCCTAGTTACTAATTATAACATATTCTAATTTTAGTGTAACTTAAATATCATAAAACAATTAAAGTTATATGTTATCCTTTCTTTTATGCTCTTTTTTTTCTTATTTTTTCGAAGTGAGAAAAAGTTTACAATACTTAGGGCTATAAGCTAGCATTTATTGATACAATATCAAGATTTCAATGTGCAACTACATCATCATGTAGGAATAAAACTTAGTCACTTTAAATAACCTATTGGTAGCCAATAAGGGAGCAAACAAAACCCAACCACCTAAAATAACCCATTGGAGGTGTGTAAGGGGTCAAAGCAGGGATCTTATATTGTCATTGTTAAGGTTTTTCCTAGAGGTTTGAAGTTAGCTCAATTAGTTCAACCATCACTCCAAGGCATGTTGTCATCCCCCATAGCAATATCTCTTAACCCTCTAGCCCTCCCCCATACCCTATCCTATTGGGCCATCCCCATGTGGTTATCTCGGTTGCAATCCCTTAATTAGGTGATGCGAGTCTTAGTATCATTGTCATTCTCAATCTTAGTTGCAATTCCTTAATCAGGTGATGTTAGTCTCAGTGTCATCGTCAGTCTGAGTCTTAGTATCACCCTATATATATTCAATTTTATTATTATTTCTGGTATATTTATATCATTCCATTATAACTTTGTTCTTCAATTTTCTCTTTATTTCATTCTATTTCTAACTTTTATTATATTGAAGTTTTATTTTTATTTTTTTCATCGAAAAAAGTTAACTTGTATATTAATAAAGTTGAAACCAATTCATACATATAACTGTAAAATAGTTTTCAAACAAATACAATCCCAGCATCATCAGCTCCACACAAAACATAAGAAACATTATCCCATCTCATCCTCTATAATCCATAAGCAAATAATTAAAAAACTATAAATGCTACCTACAGAATCCAACCCTTCTCAGGACAAAAGCACCCAAAACATACCAAAAAAATACCCACAAGGTCATGAAACCTATGAATATAGTTTAGAATCCCTCCATACCTCGTAATGGATAACACAATCCATCATCCCAATACCCGCCTTTGATAATAGATCCGCCTATGTATTGAGCTCACGATAAACTTGCTGGAAAGAGATATTTGAGAAGGAAGAAATCAGCAATCTGACCTTAGCCATCCAGTGATCCAATAAGAGGGCCTGCAGGTTTGAGTCACCATTGGCCCATCCAATAATCATCTTAGAGTCACCAGCAATAACAATCTGCCTCACCCCTATCTTCACTGCAACTAATAGTAAAGCCCATAAAGCCAGTAATTCAACTCTTGTGTTCGACCCATATTCAGCTTTCGTCCAGCCCTTTATAACCTCTTGCCCATTTACTCTTAGGACAAAACCTACTCCACATGATCCTTTATGTGTCGCCCCATCAAAATAGCCAATGGGCCACCCCAATGGGAAAGAAGGTTGTTGTAAAACTCTACACTTCTTCATCTTTATGGGCTTGAGCCAAGCATTAAATTCACCAATTATACTAGTTGTCACCCTCATAGGGAAACTCCAACAATTTTCAAACAAAACCTTATTACGATTTTTCCAAACTTCTCAAAAAATAAACAAAGAGAAGTCATTGAGTTGTTTCTCTTTTGTGCACCAGTTGTAAAGATTGTCATTAATCTTACCTCTGTCCCAGCAGATCCGAAGCTTATAATACTTACCAATAGCCATCATTACCATTATGAAGAAAATACACCTACCAAACAAATGATCAACACTTTCTGCCTCCTTCCAGCAAAGACAATAACGGTTTGGGCCAGCAAATCCTTTGTTCTGGTGAACATCCCAAGTCAAAATATGGTAGTTCAAGCATAACCACCCAAATAGCTTGATTTTAGCGGTCTTGTGGCTTTCCATACCCCAGTATTCCACCATCTTCCCACTGCTTCGGCAATGTTTTCTGTAATCTGATTGTAGAAAAGTTTAGCAGTCACATTGCCTATAACCTTATTACTTCTCCATACCAATTGATCCAGCCTATCAGATAGCGAAACCCCTGCCAGTATCAACCCATTAATATACATGGTCCAGTCTTCCCCTAACTCCCCTATCAACTGTAAATTCTCCGCTGAGCACCAATGAAACATCCCACAATTATCCTTCTTCCAAACATGTTGAAGAACCACTAAATTACTCCGATGCAAATGAGCTATAAGGTTTCTTGACAAAATAAATTTTTCTTCCATACCAATAACCGGATCCAACCCGATATTAGCAAGAATGCCTCTCCCCACAGCCCATGATAAAGCATGATTAATCACCGGAAAACAGTCCATAAAGCTTGTCCATATGGCAGAAGATCGACCTCTAGTCCTATCAGCATTTCTAATCCACAAATCCGACGTCTATCTCTTTAAGTATTTCTCCTTGATAACCTTACCCCACAGTGCTTTATTGAATAAACACCTCCAAAAGCTTGTAGCACAAAGTGCAGAATTGAAGCTAGCTAGGCATTTGATCCCCCATCCCGCAAATATAATCGGTTTTGGTAAGATCTCCCACGCACACAGGTGATATTTCCCACCAGTGGTGTTACCTGCCCATAAATACTGGGATATATACCTTTTGATGGCCCTAAGAATAGATCTTGGAACCTTGAATAAGGAAAACCAAAACACAGGGATACCCTGCAAAACAGGCCTGATTAACACCAGTCTACCCCCCAAACTTAGAAACCGACCCGACCAAATCTTAACTTTCCAAACAATCTTCTTAATCAACCACCTCCAATCTTTCAAATTATAACCAGTAGGCTTTAGGAAAAAACCAAGATACTTAAATCCATCCTTATAATCCACCATCCAAAAATTCATCACTTGCTTTAATGCCTCGCACTCCTCCTCCTCCATATCTGTGAATATGATGCATTTCTTTTCCGAACTAACCTACAGACCCGAAGAATCATAGAATAAAGCAACAAGGGAGTGAAAAGCACCCCACTCCTCCACTGTATTGTTACCAAACATCAAAAACATCATCAACAAAGATAAGGTGGGTAAGGTTAACAATACTTGCGAAATCTACCCCTTCAATATCCTTTTTTCCTTTAGCGTTCTTCAACAGAATGTTCAATCCTTCAATTGCTCAAATAAATAGTGAAGGCGAAGGAAGGCAACCTTGTCGAATTCCCCTACTACTGGGGAAAAAAGGAGATGGTGAGCCATTTATCATAATCCCATACCTGACAGTCGTTACACACCCCATAATCCACGAGCAAAGCTCCCGCGATAAACCAATCTGAACAAGAATGAGCCTTAGAAAAGACGAGTCGAGCCTATCATATGCTTTGACCAGATCAAGCTTTAGTATGAAGGATTTTTTCTTAGAAATCTTTAACAGGTGCAGACATTCTTGAGATGTTCCCACCACATCCTGTAGGTGCCTATCAGATTAAAAACCAAACCGATTCTCGAATATGTATTTATCCAGATACGGCTTCAGATGACCAGCTATGATTTTTGAAATAATTTTGTATAAAAGATTACAGAGAGCTATCAGACAATAGTCATGAAAAGACTCTTGTTTATCCTTCTTGGGTATAAGTGTAATATGAGTTTAGTTTAATACTCCTGGAATAACTCTTGTCCTCCGTGTTTCATCAATAGCTTCCAACATCTCCGAATCCAGAAGGTCAAAAAATGCAGGTAGAACTCCACGGTCCATCCATCCGGGCCACTGCTTTTGTCCCTTGCAAAATTTTCAAATGTGAGCTTCACCTCCTCTAGTGAAACCCTACCACCAATCTTCTCATAGTCCTCGACACCAAAGAAACGTGGAAAAAGTTTGATAATATTCAATTGTCCCAGTAGATCTGGATTAGCCGTTGGAGTTAATACCAAAGAAATGTCCCACCGCCAACTCTTTTAGCCCTCTATCTCCCGAAATCATCTCACCTTGTGAGTTCATCATTTCCCAAACCGCATTATTACGCCTGCAAGCAGCTGCAAAACTATGAAAATATTTAGTATTGTTATCACCTGCGAACATCCAGGTTGCCCGACTTTTCTGTCTCATTGTTTCCTCCTTTACCCTAGCAATGCCCGTTTCTAAGCCTCCAAATCGATAAGACGCCATTTGCTTTGCATCGAGAAATAAGCATCATCTATGCCTTCCAATAATGTTTGGATTTCCACCTCAATCTAAACAAGCTCACCTGCATTCACCCTCTTTTTATTCCTTTCCCACTTGGCCACCTCCAATTTTAAAACATGCGGCTTTGACACTAGTTGGTAAATTTGGTGAATTCTCGAGCCCCTGACAGTGTTTTATTTATCTACTGTGTTATATGTAAGTTTCATTTATCTACCCACAAGACTGTGTTCACAAACAGCAAGGTCAAAAAAAAATTAATTTAAAAAATTTAAAATTTTAAAACTTTATTTTAATAATATTGAAAAATTAAAATGAATGGTGACAAATTTTTCAGCTAATTGGGAGATATCATGAAACTAATGATGAGGTCATCGTTCTATTTTGATTTTTCTATGGCCCACCTGCATAGCATGAGTTTTAATTTAAAGGAAATCCCATTTCCAGGAGATTTTGGCCCTGAACATTGCGGTGCAGCCCGCCCTCCCGAGAGAAACAATATTAATAATTTAGGGGACATCTACAAAGGAGGCAATTAACTATTGTCCTTATCTCCTATATGTTTCCAACACTCAATTACCAGCAACTCTCTCCTTTGGAAGATTAATGACATCATTTGTGGCTTTACACTACAGTCCAAAACCACTTGTTGTTATTACAAGAAAACCACGGGGATTTGCAAACATTAGAGGCTTCATGAGTTATGGTAATCTGTACTCTATATTAATTGTCAAGATAAGGCTTGGTTAGAGAACTTTTCTCTGAACTTTGCCCAAGGCTCCCAAGGATTATAAAGTTATCTCTTGTGTTCAAATACAAATTAACCAAGTGAATGAAAAATAGAATAGAGCATTGACATCACAAGACTGAGAATAGTATAGTAAGTGTTGGGACATAATTCACAGCTACGAAACATATGGAAAGAAATAGGTCTTTATTTGGTAGAACATAATTGACTGTACAAGCCATGTTCATTATCAATAACAACAAAATTATTGCATGCAACAACGAGATGCACACTGCATATTTTTGTACTAGTCCAACAACTGGGGAATCCCACCAAAACCTTCTCTCTGTTGGAACTGGGACAAATATCTTCACATTCCAAAATGGCGATAACTGACTCCCAAGAAGAACCAGCTGATATTAGTATGTTAACTTGGACAGTAGGGAAAGATGCCTTCGGATTGAAAGCCAACATACTTTTGCACAAACTCAGATTTATAGACTGCACCCTGTAAACTAATCACCCCAAAGCAACTTTATAGTTAAGATTGTTTCATGGCTCACCACATAATTAGCAGAATCTTATGTACTATATGTTCAAATGATGTCCGTTCATATCGAATCTGATCAAATTCCATACGCCACAAAAAGGCATAATACACAATGTCAATTCTGACATCTTCACCATGCATTCTTGCTTCACCTGTTCTTGCATAATCCTACAAGAACAGGTTATTTAAATTATGAATACTGTACAACTCAAGGCATTAATGTGCCTGCCTTGACATTCCAGCAGATCCACCAATGCACCGAGTACTCATTAATAAAATTCGTATACTACAAGATCAATTCTTATCTCAAAGTTCCACCGCAAGAAATCACAAAAAAGGGGATAGAATCAATACTATTTTCTCCTTTAAGATAGACCTTCACCCTTAAAGTCTCCTAAGCATGTGACATCTTACCATTCCGACTGCTCTCATAGAGCTCTTTATATGATTTGAAAGAGACAATACCAAACTCTGTTAAGGCCTCAAATGTAAATGTCAATCCAGTCTGTAAAACGTCTAAGGCTGCATTTTGAGTTTCCTTCAAAACCTTCTGATGCCTTTCCTTCTCCTCCTCCGCTCGCTTTCGGAAAGAGTCAATTGACATTTTCCGCTCTGCAATTCCAGTATCAGTTGCTCCTCCATCTCTCTCTTGCCTTCTACTCTCTACTCTCTGTAGAGTGACAACCCTTCTATCAAGATCTCTGGCAATATAATCAGCCCTTCTCTTTTGGCGCTGCTCCTCATCCTGCTGTTCCCAAAGCGCACGGACCTTTAGTGCAAAATTCCCGATTGCAGTAACTACCTTGTCGGGTATTTGGTCAAATGCACGACACCAATCACGGCAAATACTGAAGACAAGAGGAGCACCTATTCTACGTGGGGAGAATGATATCCTTCCTTTAGAGGAGGCTCCAGGCTCTGGAATAATGCATTTTGAAAGCCATCCATTAAGGGCTTCAACATAAGCCTTTTGGGAATTGATCCAATTACTGAAGCATGTATGCCAACCATGAAGCTCATGTTCTAGCTGAATAGTAGCCTGTCGATTTGACACACTGGAAATTCCACCAGAAACAGAATTGGTTAAAGACTTTGCCTCTGATATGATCTGATACTGAATCTGATGACAATCTAACATGACTTTCCACATTTGCATCCACCTGCAAAAGCGAGCAATGGATAGAAACTAGAGATTAATAATACATATCAATAAAAAGTTCATAAAAACTACTAACAAATATCACCTATAAAGACCAACAAAGATTCCATTTTATATGAAAAACAAATAAACAACAAAAATTAGTAAATTAAAGAATACATAAAAATGAGTAAATGAAAAAGGTCAAAAAGAGATTAGTAGATTACAGAACAAAAACTATATAGAGAATACATGTAAATGAGCCCAAGGATTAGTTGAATTGGTTGAACTATCTGTCCAATGCATGTTGCTGACAGGGAGGGCATAGGTCACAGGTTCAAATCCGGTAAAAGTCCCTTGGGGTTACCAACCGTTATTGTAGTTGGCAGTTGAGCAGCCTCCATCCAAATATTTGAGGGAAGAGAGGTGATCCTGCGAAGTTTACCTTGGGAAAAAAATAATAATACAGGTAAAACCTTCAGGCAGCAGCCTAAAGGAAATTTACAAAATGGACCAGTAGCTCTGTTTCATACAAATGTGCCAATAAGCACAGGTGATTGACAATAGACGGAAAAGGTAAGGTAAGCAGGAAACTTGCAAAGGAAAATTGTCATACAGACGATAGTAACAGGGTTCGCCGAAACATAAGTGAACTCTCAACCCCAAAATGAGCAGAGTTTTACTCAAAGGGGAAGATTGGTCAGGTTTGATTAATCATTAACCTCACCAATACTCAATGAGTGTGACCAACCTTGATCAAGGTCGATTGCATTTGACTTGTTTGACTTACATTAGCCGATTTAATTTTGCATGACTTAGCCCTTCTAAATATTTATGTACTTTTGATACAGCAAATTATTGCCAGCTGATTTTTGCCAAGTTAACTCCATTTTGAGATTGTCGAGTTGTTGTCTGCTGAATCTTGTGACTTTGATACAGACAGAGAACGAGAAGGAAAGGTGGGAACTCTAAATCATAAAAATAGTTTAAGTAAAATAAAAGGCCACTGACAGCGAAAACTCTTGCTCTAAATCAAGGGGGTAGAATCTAGCTTATACGGTGCTTGTTAGGGATTTACTGGCAGGCAAAAAAAAAGGTTTAAGGTCTAGAACAGCCACAGATATTGTAAAAATCCATGAAAATGTTGTAAATTTTCTTTTAATATTCGAACTAGGGCTAAATAGTGCATGCAAATCTCTAATAATAACCACACATGAATATATTTTACAGTATGTAGCGGAATATAAAACTAAGAAATAAATCACAACATGACATCACAATATTGACACTATTATTTTGGGTATGGAAACCCCCGGAACAACCCAAGATGGGAAAACCGGTGCAGCAGTCAGATATAGATTTTATTATGAGAAAATATGGAGCGTTTACAATACTGCAAAATTCACCCAAACCTAGCGAATGCAGTTACATGACAGAATCACTGGGCAAAAACCCAGCTAAACCTCAGCACCCTCTTGCGTGAGTGTACGGCCCAGCTGTACAAAGCTCGGTGATCCTGTTGCTCACTCCTCCGTCTTCCCAGCTAAATCCTCTGTCTGACTTTCTCTCCATGTCTGTATCCTGTCTCTATCAGAATACAAGTGTGTGTCCTCTCCACCAATTGATCTCTCTTTTATAACTTTAGGTAAAGCAAAAACCCTAATTCCACTTTCACTTTAACTAGTGTTTCACTAAAGTTAATTTAGATAACTTTAATTTATTTTCCAAAGTAAACTTAGGAAAAGTAAATTAAATACAACTAGTTTCCTAATTTAAGTCTTTTGCATGCAAGAACACATGCATGCAGGAAGACCTTCCTTGTTGCTGCTAATTTAACACTCCCTCTCAACAAGGAAGGGATTCGGTAGCAACCCCAACTTATCACTGAACTTCACAAAACTCTATCTGCAAAGTGCCTTGGTGAAAATGTCCGCCACATGCTCATCTATCTGTATGTACTCCAACTGAATGGTTCCTCTCTGAACACAATCTCTCAAGAAGTGGTACCCAATGTCTATGTGTTTGCTCCGGTCATGGAACATTGGATTCTCAAATAGCCTGATGCCACTCTGATTGTCACATAGAACTAATCTAGCCTCTATCTCACACTCAAAAAACCCTGAAAGCAACTTCCTCAGCCACATACCCTCACAAGCAGCCATGTTAGCTGCAATATACTCAGCCTCTGCCGAGCTCAATGCAACTAACTTATGCTTCCTACTAAACCAAGAGACAACCCTTGACCCAATGTTGAAACAACAACTTCATGTCCTCTACACATCTTGCCAAGTCAGCATCTGTGAAACTTGCTAACTATACACTCCCCCTGCACTCATAAACCATCCATACTCCATTGTACCTCTGATGTAGCGAAGTATGTGCTTCGCAGCCGTCCAATGCACTCTTCGAGGGTCCACCATGAACTGACTCAAAGAGTTGACTGCAAAGCTAATGTCTAGTCGTGTGTTGACCAGATACATAAGCGATCCGATAAGCTGACGATACAAGGTAGGATCAAATTCATCTGACCCTGATGCATCAATCTTCCTCAAGTTGGAAACTAGAGGTATGGCCATAGGCTTGCAGTCCTCCATCCTGAATCTCTTCAAGATATCAACTGCATACTTCCCCTGTCCAATAAAGAAGCATCCATCTCTCTGCCAAACCTCCAAGCCCAGAAAGAAATGCATCAAACCAAGGTCTTTCATCTCACACTCCACTGCAAGATTAGACTTGCAGTCTCCACTCAGCCTCTCATCTCCTGTCAAAAAGAGATCATCCACATATAGGACCAGTATGAGAGGCACCTCACCTGTCAAGAAGTACAGGTTGTGGTCAGCCTCACTCCGCTGAAATCCCATCTCTAGTAGATAGTTGTCAATCCTCGAGGTGCCTTCTTAAGCCCATAAAGAGCTCTATGTAGTCTACATACATGTGACTCCCTGTCCTCCACATCAAACCCCTCTGGTTGCTCAATATATACCTCTTCCTCTATCACTCCGTTGAGGAAGGCAGTCTTGATGTCCATCTAATGGACACGCCAACCCATCTCAGCTCCTAGTGAGATAATAGTCTGAATGGAAGAATACCTGGCTACAGGGGGGAAAGGTCTCATCAAAGTCAATTCCCTCCTTTTGTGAAAACCCCTTAGCCACAAAGCGTTCCTTGTACTTCTCCACACTTCTGCCTGCTGCATGCTTCACCTTGTAGATCCATCCGGATCACACCACCTTTTTCCCTTGTGGCCTCGGCACAACCTCCCATACCTCATTTTTCATAATGGAGTCATACTCCTCAACCATAGCCTCCTGCCACACACCATGTTGTGCAGCCTCCCCGAAGCTAGAAGGTTCAAAGTTAATCAACTCTATCACCAATGCCATATAAATAGGCCTCTCTGGTGGTACACTCAGTTTAAAAGATCTCTGTGGAGGGTCAACCTGCCTGGAATCTTGTACTGTGGACCTAAACCACTTAGGCCTGCGGCTGCTAGATATTCGTCTCCTGCTGCACCTCATCCTCCAAGTCAATGACTGTAGGATCTTGTCCACTTGACTCCCTCTGACCACTAGAACATGTGCTCTATGTTTGTACCTGTACCTGTGCATCTAGCTCCTCCAACTTGATCCCTGACTCCTATGCTAGTTGCTGCTCTTCTGGTAAGTCCAAAGATCTCCGCAAGGCCCTGTCCTCATCGAACTAGACATCCCTGCTCACAATGATCCTTCTGCCAGCAAGAATGTAAACTCTATATGCCTTTGAAATCTCGTTGTACCCATTCTGTCCAAAAGGGTCCAGCTTCTTCCTATTGTCAGCATATGAACATGACAATAGCAAACACTACCAAATATGCGAATGTGACTCACATCTGGCCAAGTGCTTGTGAAGACCTCCTCTAGTGTCTTCCTCCCCAAAGTTGTGTGGGGACACATGTTCTGAATGTATACTAAAGTCCTGTATGCCTCGACCCAGAGGAATAGTGGTAATCCTCGATCAAATTTGCATGGCCTTGGCTGCTCCAACCATAGTCCTATTCTTCTGCTCTGCAACTTCATTCTATTGTGGGGTATGGGGCACAATGTGCTCCTTTTTTATCCACTCAGCTGAACAATACTCCATGAACTCAATGGAAGTGTACTCACCCTTGTTGTCTATCCTCAACACCCGAATCTTCTTTCCTGTTTGGTTCTCCACAAGAGTCTTGAACTCTTGAAACCTCTCAAAGACCTTTGACTTGGCTTTCAGGAAATAGATCCAGGTCTTCCTAGAATAGTCATCAATGAAGGTTACGCAGTAACTATAACCACTGAAAGAATGGACACTCATAGATCCGCATACATCCGAATGCACCAAGTCCAAGGGCTCCTTGGACTTGTGCTCACTCTGTGGGAAAGGCTTCCTGATGTTCTTCCCTAAAGCACAACCCTTGCAGTGGTTATGCTTCTCCTCCTGTACCTGAGGAACTCCAATGACAACATGTCTCAAATGCTTCAGTGCTCCATGGTGTAAGTGTGCCATCCTCCTATGCCATAACTCACCCTTATTGTTGTTGTTGTTGTTGCTAACTAGACCCTTTGCATGCTCAAAGTGTAGTCTGTACACTTTCTTGCTCCTACCAATCACCCGATCCAAGCTCCTATCTGACCCCTTGGGCCTGATATATATTCTATGGTCACAAAACTTCACCTGATATCCCTTGTCCTCCATAGTGGAGACTAATATAAGGTTCTTGGTCAATCCTGGAACATACAACACATCAGCAAAACTGAGGGGTTTTCCAAACTCCCTCTCAAATGAAACAGTGCCAACTCCCTGAGCCTAATACCGCGCATCATCACCTAACTCAACGTGGATCACTATTTCAACCTCCTGAAAGTCTCTGAAGAATCTCTTATGTCCAGTCATGTGACTAGATGCTCAACTGTCGATGTACCATATACTGCTCCTTGTGGTGCTTGCCATGAGAGCTATCAAGTAGAACTCCTCATCAAAGTTCCTGTTGAACTCCTCCATCTCTGCAGATCCAGCCTTTTGAGTGTTACTCTTCTTCTTCCTGTATGGGCACTGGGAGGCAAAGTGTCCCTGCTTGTGGCAGAAAAACACTTGACCTTTGACACGTCAAGGTTCTTCTTACCATCCTTCTTCATCTTTGCCTTACCCTTGCTCTTCCCTATAAGGGCTAGAGCCTCCTCATCCACAATCTATGGGGCACTGCTGGATGAGCCTGATCCTTGACCCATACGGGTCTCCTCCTGCACAAAGTCATCCCATACTCTCTGCCAATTAGGGAGCTTCTCCCTAGCCACAACACCTTTGACAAAGGTGTCCCATGGCTTAGAGAAGCCATTGAGGGCTATCCAAACCAGTGTTTTAAAACTCGGTCCAAGTCACCCAAGTTGACCCCGAGCTGAGCCGAGTCGGCCTTTAACTCGGGTCGAGTGGCCGGTTCGGTCGAGTGGCCGGTTCGATACCGAACCAGCCGAGTTGATATCAACTCGCTCCGGTTCGGTACCGAACCAGCCAACTCGGCCAAGTTAAAGGTCAACTCACCGAGTTGGACCCGAGCTCAAATTTTTTTTTAAATTAAAATTTATTAATAACTATCCTAAAATATAACCTAACCACTAACCAACTACCCTAACACTTACAACCTATGTCACAGGGTCCAACAGATTTCTTATTTCAAGTTTGAAATTCGTGGAACTTCAACCAAATTCTCAAATTCGTTTAAGTTTGGCTCATTAAATTCGTCCACTCATGGCTTCAATGCTCAAAGGTATGAGCGGCGAGTGACATGCGCATGCATTCCATTCAAAATCATGTTATTTCTTTATCAGCGACCTGTGCATTCACAATCATTTACAATCCGGTTATTTCCCTCTCGGCGGCCTGCACATTCCTTTCTGTTTGGACGGCCATATATCACCGTGTGCATTCGGTGTATGTAAAAATTGTGTGTAAAAAATTTGGGTTTTCCCTCACGATATCCAGATATCACTTTAACATTGGTTTTTTTATATCAGTGTGTGTTCCGTGTATGTAAAAATTGTGAATAAGATATTCGGGTTTTAACTTTTACCTCTCGATGGCCATATCACTCTAACACAGGTTTTATTTGACATCCCATTTATGCCATATAATTTATTAATATCATATGTTATAACATGTCTATTAAATGTTTTAGGCATATATTATATATTATATCTTTTATATATTATACTTTATATTTTATATATATATCATATACCATAATATATGTATTATAGTTTATAATTTTGTATATATTATATTTAAAAATATTATAGAATATAATTTATATTTTGATAAAATATTATAGTAAATATTATATTTTATAAAATATTATATTTAAATATTTTATGTGTTTTTTAGTAAACCGAGTCATTAAAATCAAACCGTCCAAGTCATTGCCGAGTCCGAGTCCAAGTTGACCCTCGGCCAATTCCAAGTCTGAGTCCGAGTTTTAAAACATTGATCCGAACTAGCTCCTCATCATCTTAGAGCCAACAACTCCAAGCTCATCCCTGATCAGTGTGAGCCTCATGAGATAAGGCACCCCTCTTTCTCCCTTAGCCATCTTGGTGTTGCGCATCCTCTCTTGCAACACCAACTTCTGGTTCACGTTCTTGCTTTGGTACAGACTCTCCAAAGCCTTCCACATCTCTAATGCGGTCTTCTTACTAGAAGGGTGAGGGACTATATGATCCTTCACTCCGTCCATGATAATCAACATGGTTCTAGGATCAATCTTCTTCCAAGCTGCTAGATCTGTCGGGTCTGTGGGTACAACCTTCGTGAAGTCAATGTGCTCCTCTGCATTACTAATGTCCAGGATCCTTGTGATCCCTTATTTCCATGTAGGAAATTTCTGAGCACCCTGGAGTCTATCATCAACTCTCAACTGCATGGCCATAGTGAAGTGTTACCTGTCAACCCCTAGATCTCCAATCTAAGTTTGTGTCTTCAATAGATCTGCCCTTGATCTATCACTGCTGCTGCAAATCTCTCAAGCTTTAGCTCACCAGAGCTCTGATACCATGTAAATTTTCCTTTAATATTCAAACTAGGGCTAAATAGTTCATGCAAATCTCTGCTGATAACCACACATGAATATCTTTTACAGTATCCAGCGGAATATAAAACTGAGAAATAAATCACAACATCACATCACAATATTGACACTATTATTTTGGGTAAGGAAACCCCCAAAAAAACCCAAGATGGGAAAACCAGTGCAGCAATCAAATATAGATTTTATTATGAGAAAATATGGAGCGTTTACAATACTACAAATTCACCCAAACCTGGCGAATGCAGTTACACAGTAGAATCACTGGGCAAAACACCAGCTAAACCTCAGCACCCTCCTGCGTGAGTGTATGGACCAGCTGTACAAAGCTCGGTGATCGTGTTGCTCGCTCCTCCGTCTTTCTAGCTAAATCCTTTGTCTGACTTTCTCTCCCTGTCTGTATCATGTCTCTATCGGAATACAAGTGTGTGTCCTCTCCACCAATTGATCTCTCTTTTATAACTTTAGGTAAAGCGAAAACCCTAATTTCACTTTCACTTTAACTAGTGTTTCACTAAAGTTAATTTAGATCACTTTAATTTATTTTCCAAAGTAAACTAAGGAAAAGTAAATTAAATACAATTGGTTTCCTAATTTAAGTCTTCTGCATGCAAGAAGACCTTCCTTGTTGCTGTTAGTTTAACAAATGTAGTATTGTAAAGCACATCAGGGATAGAAGCCCATGGAATGCATTGGATGGCATGTTGAGGAGAAAAAACTTTCATTTTCAAATACACACTATAAAATGTATATAATTTAACAAAAACTTTCATATCTTTACACAATAAATGACGAAAACATTTTGTAAGCAAGAACTGATCAACAGGCCAAAATAGCTAAAAATGCAATTAAACAAGACCACTGACAACAAAATCTCTTGCTCTAAATCAAGGGGTTAGAACCTAGATCATACAGGTCTTGTTAGGAATTTACTGGCAGGGAAAAAAAGGATTAAGGTCTAGAACAGACACAAATAATGTAAAAATGCACGAAAAATGTAGTATGGTAAAGCACATCTATGATAGAATCCCATAGAATGCATTGGATGACATGGGAGGAGAAATAGCATTCATTTTCAAATAGAACTATAAAATGTATACTAAAAAATGTATATACTTTAACAGAAACTTTCATAACTTTAGGCAATAAATGCCAAAAACACTTTGTAAGTCAAGACTGGTCAGTGGACCAAAATAGCTAGACTGGAGCTAAACAAGGCCACAATTTTTTTCATAAAAGATACAGGAAGCCGAGACAAATGAAAATATTCCTCAAATGACAAACTAAAGGGAAACATTTCAAGGTATGTTTCTATATATCTAGAGACCTAAGTTGCAAGAAACTTGGTACTAGGCCCCATATCACTGCCATACCAGCGAAGAAACTCGGAAACGCGTTTGGTACTCCTTGGAAACGCGTTTCTGGCCGAACTGTTGATTTTTCCTAAACAGCATCGAGAGCCATTCTCTTGGAGAATGGAGGCACCTAGTTAGTTACCAGGAACTTGAACCAGTCTAGAACTGGGGGACTTAGCCTAGAGCTGAGGGGCCATTCTTTGAATGGAGGGACCTGGTCAGTTAACAAGAACTTGAACCAATCTAGGACTGGAGGACTCGGCCTAGAGCTGAGGGACCATTCTTTGAATGGAGGCACCTAGTCAATTACCAAGAACTTGAACCAGTCTAGGACTAGGGGACTCAACCTAGAGCTGAGGGGCCATTCTTTGAATCAAGGCACCTGGTCAGTTACCAGGAATTTGAACCAGTCTAGGACTGGGGAACTCAGCCTAAGGCTGAGAGCCATTCTCCGAGAGAATGGAGGTTCTTGGTCAGTTACCAAGTATTTGACATTGAGTCAATTGGTGCAGCCTAAGGCTAAGGCACTTGGTCAATTAACAAGTTATCACCACAAGCCCTAGACTAGGTCTGGGCATGTGATGCACTCCTATCCTTGATCTATGGGCTATGTGACCTTCTCCAGGGATTAGCTACCCTTGGTTGAGACACCTAGCACCCGATCTTGGTAGCACAAGGAGCTCAAGTTAAAAGCATTAGTAATTCTCCCCATTTATGAAGATGTACTTTGAGTGGGCATGAAGGACCCTAGAGACCACTTGCTTTGACCATAAAACACTTGAAGGACCTTCTTACCCTATGGCTTGGTCCATAAGGAAGACCAAGTGACACAAGTCAAAATACAAGATGACCTTTTGTGACACAAAAGATTAAAGTCAAAAGGGTCAAAGTGGAAAAGGAATAAAGCCCTATTGTCAACTCCTAATTATGTGGGACCAACTCAATGTTTGAAAGTCTATAAAAGAAGTTCACTTACAAAACATTTCATACACACTACACAACATCATCTTCAGACTGCTCCCTCCTTCGTGATTGGGAAAACATACCTCATTGCTGCTGAAAGAAGAAATTGTGGCTAAGTATGTTCTTTTGTATCTTCCTCTTACTCTAGCTTGGCGGCTTAGCTAGCTAGAGTCTCCCCTTTCACAGGTTGCAGCAAAGGAGGGTTGCCAATACTCGTTGTCATTCCAGGATATCAACAAACTCTTGTTGGTAATCTAGGGAAGCCACTACAGGCTGCTCCCACACCTAGGCAGTTCCAAAACTATTCATGGGCAGCCCTTAATAGACCACCAAAACTCACGTGCAGCAGGAAAGAGAAGCTGCCAGCAAATCCAGGCAGCCCACAGAGAGTTTGAACAGCAGCAAAAAGGATTTCGGGCAGCAACAAACAAGGTTCAGGCAACATTGAGATTTCAGGCAGCAGGAAAAACAATCCAAGCACAAGGAAAACAGTCTGGGCAAACCTAAACAAGGTTCGGGCAGCAGAGGAAAAGTTCGGGCAGTTGCTAGCAGACTTGGGCAGCCCACAAAGATATTGGGCAGCAGTAAAACCCTAACAGAGGTCAAGAAGCAGTAAAACCCTAACAGAAGGTTTGGGCAGCCTCAACAAAAAATTCGAGCAGACAAGTACAGTCTACAATTTTGGGCAAAAAAGTACAGTCTAAAAAGTTTGGGCAGCAGAAGAAATTTCGGGCAGCCAGCCATCACCCTCCACGTGGCAGCACTTGGTGATAGGAGTACATCTGCTAGGGTTTGAAAATTTTATTAAACATTCATCTCAAAATTCTGAGATAGACTTTCTTCATTCATCTGCAAACTCAGTCATCTCATTTAACGGATGAAGTACTAATGCTTTTGGGGTTTTTGTCCTTTAAAGGTTTCCCCGTGAAAAACATCTGGAGTTCATTTGTGTGATGCTTGATTATCTACTGCACCTGTCTTATTGTTATCTATATTACAGTCTGCAAAATTTAAAGAATATATGCACATGCTTAAATTCAACACGAACCACCGTGTTTCACGTGGAGGAAACGCAGGTGGTACGGTTGGATACGCGTTTCCATGCCATATTCGCGTCCGTACGATATGTTTCATCCTTGACTTCTTGCTTTTTTGACCAAAAAAAGGACCCATTATCTTAATCAATGGGTTAAGTTGTTTTTTAATGGGTTAATAATGGTTTAAGAAACCTCTAGAAGCCCCTAAAAGTCAATTTTTTTAATAAAAGGAGTATTTTACCTCCCTCATCTCACACAGCGATTTGAGCAAGCGAGGGTTACTTGAGGAAGTCAATTTGATGACAGTCAACTACAGCACTGTGCAAATCGACTTCTCATGTTTTAGTTCTATGTTGACAGTTCACATTTTGATATATGTAGCATTGTAGCCTCATACATAAAGGCTAATTTTGAAAATTTGAATATATATTGTATTGCTAAGGTTGTTTTTGGATATTAATAATTTGCTAATATATATATATATATATATCGTGGTTCCCCGTTTCCTAAATATTGGGGGGTCGTGTTTCCAATGCGTTTCCGTATCGGATACACGTTTCTGTTTCCTTGTATCATGCAAATTAACTGGAGACAATGCACAATTGCATTGTTTACAATCTTGTTGAATGAAAACAAAAACCAATGTTCCCACAAGTTTCCAGGACGGGGGGACACGGGTGTAGGGAAACACACATTCAGGACGCGTGGAGACCACCCCCAAATTTTAGGGAAATTCGGGGGGATGGGGTTACATCTCTAAAATTATAAAAATAAAATAAAATACCAAAAATAATAATTCATTTGATGTATATTCCCGATTGTGCAATATAAATACTAAATATATTGATTTATTTTCTAAGTAGTACCAAGTAGGGATTGTAAAAAAGTGAAAATCTCAGGGGCATGGTGGGGGGGGGGCGTTTTGCCAGGAGTCCCCATGTCCCCGGGATGCAGGAAATACGTCCCCAACCCTGCAGGACGAATCCCCGTGGAACACTGACAAAAACATTTAAATGTCCCTTTCACTGTCCTCGGTGATTTAATAAATCTGCCAATTACTAAACTTTTGCCACATAAATTAATGGAAAATAGGAAATGAATACCGCATCCTTGCTAAAGGGCAGCACATAGTTACAGGAATTGCCTAGGGATTAGAGAACCTTTAGACATGAAACAAACTCGGAAGAGGGTTTGCAGACATGCTTTATTTTAGAAGTATACAACCTAAAAATAGCTCAAAACCCCATAAAAGTTTTTGACAAAGTGTCCAAAACGATGTTGGATAATCATGCAGATCATCTTCACTGATTACTTTAGTCTTTGTCCATTTTGTTCCTTGGGAGATCCAAAATAATAGAAAACTTTGAACGTTGCATGGCATGATCAAGTTGTTCAATATCATATACCGACTTGACATAAAAAAGGCTAAGCAAACAATTTCTTGTTTACATAAAGAAAATGTTTTTGTGTGAAGCTTCAGCAAATGCATGCATACAGCACACTGCTTTGTGCATGAAAGGGCAAGGTATTTTGAGGATAACATTAGAAAAGACTGTCTGCTATTTTAGTCCAAACAAACTCCTCCCGAATGGCAGGTTTGGGAAACCAGCAAAAACCTACAGACACGATTAACCTTAAAAGATTGTAGAAATCACAAAGGATATATTCCGGTTATTGGCCCTGTTTTGCTGAAGCTGCAGTCATTGAGAATCTGAGACGAGATGTTCAAATTTTCAAAATGCTTTTGAAAAGGCAGGCCAGTTCATTTTGCTGTAGCTCATGCCATGCAATGATTTTCTCTACTTTCCTTTTGATTCCTTGTGTGAATCACAGCTCTTTTGTACTATCTCAGAAAGCACCCCTAACTTCAACAAATTTTCAGATTGATCCATTTATTACCAACTCCGCACTCAAATAAAGAACTGCTCAGTATTATGTAGGTGGAATTCCCATCTTCACTACGAAAATTTTAGCTTTCAATCTCAGATATAAAAGTTTTGTTTAAAAATATTAATCAGTTTCAAGTCTTCTTTGGTGGTCTGCCATCAATTAAATGCATCCTCTGTGTAATGTATGTTCAGTTTCTATAGTCCAAGTGTAGGACATTTAACTTTCTAATCAATTGAATTCTTGTACTCTGATATTATTATATTTAGAACAATTGTCTTTTCATGAACCCAAATCATCAAATTTTTTGGAAGCATTTCAATGGGGCAACTTCATTGAGCAATATTTTGCTATCCTATAAAAATCCATGTTTACCATTCCTAACTTGAAAATACATTATCATTGGAAACTTGGTTAATAGGAAGCAAGGAAATGTATGCTGTTTGATATTGTATAGTAAATTAAAAAGTAAATGCATACCCTTGTATTAGTTCCACAAGTTGTGGTTGCAATTCCTCATCCCTCAACTTATGGATTCTCTTTGACACAGACTCAATTGCCTGGATAGAAACCTTAATCCCTGTATGTAAACTTTTTATCGCAGCCCTTGTTTTATCAACTAGATGCGGGTCTTCTCCTTTGGAATCCTGATGTCTCAGTAGTAAACACTTCTTGTCATAAGTTATTCTTAAACGCTGCCCAGCCTGCAAATTATTTCACAAAATATGATTTAGAATTTTATATGCAGTGTCTAAGCATAATGTTAAAAGTATACATTTATAATCCTCGATCATTAGGTCCCAACATTATCCAAATATACCTTCATCATTAGAAAGATATTAAACTATATACCTTCTATAGTTTCAAACTATAAGATATCATGCACCCATGGAGATTCCAAGAAGATTGCTGAAACATCCTGAAAACTTTAGTAAGATAGAGAAATAGCACTAATCCTTCTCTTTATTCTATTTTATTATTTGGATTCGTCATATACTGCTCTTTCATGTATTAATATTCTATATTCACAACCTTGTAATATCTTTCAGAACCCATTTTACTCTACAGTTGTGTAAAAGCCCCCTAAAGCTCATATAATACTGAGTAGAGTACCCAGCATTGTTTGGCAACTCAGGTCACTATTCACCACCCTATACATTTCTTTAAGAAAAACTTGGACAATAATGAGAAAACTATTGCAAGGGTACAACCTAGACCCTTAGGAGGAGACCTCATCATTATGCAGAAACAATTTTGGCTTTGGATGAAAGAAGAGACATCGCTATGAAAGAGGGTTATAGGTTAACCTAAAGATGTGGACTGCCCAAGCCATGGGGAAAATGTGGGTAACTGATAAGGATAGGGTTACATGTGTAAGCCCCCAAGCTTCACCAACTCAAAATCAAAAAGAGAACACAAAAGGCTAAAAAAATCTTAAGAACAAATCAAGAGAGGCCTCGTCAAATGTCTAGTATCAAGTAATTCCTCAAAAGACAGATACTTTTGCATGGTGATATTGTTTTGGAGTCAAGCTGTATTGAACTGATGCCATGTGTAGCACAATTAAAGTTATAAAAAAAGGTGGAACAGACCGGAATCAGCTGTTCCAGACTGACCCACACCTAGACAACCCCAAAGCAGCCTATTAACCAGATCTATAGGCCAGTCCAGCCCAGTTCCATCCTGAACTGATGCCCAACCATGGACCCACCAGAGTGCCATTTCAAAAAAATACATGAAATAAAAGAAAGGAAAAAAGGAAATATCAGAGCCATAAATGGCAAAAGACTATAAGTAGGAAATCTCTTTTATTTTTCATTTTCTATCATTTGACTTGAATTTTTAACACTACCATTTATAGTTACAATATGTTTGAGAGTGGTTCCAACCTCATCCAACTTCATATGAAGAAAGTAGAATTCTGAGTTTCATATCCCATTCAAAATTTAGCAAACTTTAACAGTTTTCAGGATTTCAACATTTCAGGACTGGCAAGATTGCAGTATTTCAGGACTAGATTTTATGATTGATGGTATTTGATCCATTGTTTTAAGACTCGGCCAACTCGGAACTAAATTTGACTGAGTTGTTGTCCTGAGGTACCAACTCGGCCTTCAAACCAGAACCGGGACCAGTTTAGTACTGAAGCAGCTGCTTCAGTGTACAAATCAGCCAGTTCAAACTTCAGTACCAAACTTGTCCAACTCAGCCAACTTCATGTTGAATTTTAGCATTAGCATGAATTCTTAAAATTTTGCAGACTGTAGCATAGATAACAATAACAAGTGCAGTAGAACACATCAAAACATCATACACACTGAACACAAGAGTTTCTCACGGGGAAACCTTTAAAGGACAAAAACCCCAAAAGCATTAGTAATTCATCCCATAAATGAGATGACTGAGTTTTCAATCTCAGAATTCTGAGATGAATGTAATTCTCAAAACCCTAGCAGGCTTGATCAATAGTTTTGTCAATAAGACAAATTTTACAAAAACTGAGTTAGGGCTACATGCCCTAATTTTTTTTCTTTTACTGCAGCCCAGACTCAGCTGCCCAGGTCTGCTGCCCAAACTGCCCGGAATAATCAGACTTCTTCAACTGCTGCCTGAAACCTTTTAGTGCTGCCCGGAGTTTCTGTTTTGCTACCCAAGATTTAACTGTACCTGCCCGGTTCTATTTTTCATGCTGCCCAGGCTGCCCGGGACTGTTTCTCTGCTTCCTGAAGCCTTAACTGCCTGCTCAGATGCTGCACTGCCTGCCCAGATCCTGCACTGCCTGCCCAGACCAGTTTCTCCCTGCTCAGAACCTGCACAGAACTGTGACTGCCTGCCGGTTCTTTTTGTGGCAGATTAGGGCTGCCCAAGTCCTGCCCGAGCTCCTGTTGGAGCTGCCCGAGGTTATGGACAGGCAGTCGGCGGTCTTCTTCTGGTGCCCAAGGGTTTGTGGAGAGACTGAGGCAGAGAATGTGCTGCCCGTGAAGGAGGGAGCTGCCCGAATGTGTATGCACATTGCAGCCTGCCCAGATGTGTATGCACATTGCAGCCTGCCCGAAAGTGTTAGCAGCTGAACAGAGACTAATCGGAGAGGAGGAAGGGTAGCCTGTGAACTAAAGCTACTGGCCGGAGGTGGAAGAGTTGCCCGTGATGGTAGTGGTGAGGGTTAGGGTGATGCCCTAGCCCGTGAAGAGAATGAAGAGACTGTTTCAAATGATCACCATGAGTGAAACCCTAGCTTAAGGTTTGATGGCAAAGACTGATAGAAGAAGGGCCCTAGCTGAAATAGGGTTAGGTTGTAGAGATGAGGTAGATGCCCTAGCTAGAAAGCCTCCATGCTAGGGCATAAACCAAGACAGGAATTTCTTCTCTTCAATGACCAGCGAAATCTTCCTTTGGGGCAGCTTGATAATCATGAGCAAATATGTGCTAAGTCACACGGTTCGGGTTCGGCAAGGATTAGGTTTGGTTCGGGTTCGAAATTTTCGATGAGGTTCGGATGAGGTTCGACATTAGGTCTGAATATATATATATATATATATAAACTTTCCTCATATATACTTGTTGTTTATGACAAGTCTGCTCACAGGTTTATCCATCTAAGAGCATAGGTTAGTTGTTTAATAGTAGATTTACATGCTTCCCAAGTTCCCATAGCAGCAGTTTGTTCCTAGGGGTAAATCTATGTTCTTATTTGTTGTTTGGTGTGTTCTTATGCAGACTACAGGTCTGCTATTTCAAATTATTGAGAGCATTTAATTTATAGACAACTTAAATTGATATAGAGATACATGATCAATAAATATAGGCATAGCATGAATAACAAAAATATATGAGAGCTAAATATATAGAATAATTAACATAAATAACGAAAAATCAGCATCAACATACATGATCAATAAACAATCATCAATAAGAATCATGAACAATAAACAATACACATATGTTTAATAATGACAAAATCCAATCATCAATGTTTTATTAATATTTAAACACATATTTATAGTGCAACTACAAATTGCAAAAAGAAGTAGAACCTATTTTTCAAAATGCAAAAATGAAGTAGAACATATTCTTCAAATTTCAAAATATAAATGGATGTCCATAATGTCAATAGCGATAATCCTTGGAATTGTTTCACAAAATTTAAAACATTATCAAAACCCCTATTTCTGTGGCCTACTCGTCACATCATAAAGCTCTAAATCATCAATATCAGATGGGGTGGTAAAGCCACTAGAACTATGGTCATCAAATTCATCAGTATGTGGAACTCTATCATCAATAGGTTGATCACTAGTGTCACCATCAATGCCAAGATCATCCTCTTCTGCACTCGGACTATGCCCAATCCATGTGTGAGAGGAACCGAATGAATCTTTGGCCACACTGCTTATGGCCAATTGCAAATTGCTGCGCACATAAACAAGGTCTTCCAACCTTGTAGACAACAACCTATTTCTTTTCTTGGACTAGATATGGTTGAAGCTACTCCAATTCCTTTCACAAGGTGATGCACTTGATCCTTGGCTCAAAACACGAATTGCAAAACGTTGCAATTCACGCGACTCTGCTCGATAAAACTACCACCATGTCCCTACAGGAATATTGGCCCTATCATTTTTGGCAGAGGTTCTTCCAAATAACCCCTCTTCTAACCTGTATGCCCGAAGATGCTCTCTTGGAGAAAATGAGGAAAATGGGTTGAGCCTATAATTCATTTCAATCTTTGTTTGAACCCGTTGTTTTTTGTTTTCTTGCACCTGCTTGGCCCTCTTTATCTTGTCATAATCCTTTTGAAGTATCTCCTTCAATTCTGCAAACACCACTTTGCAGCCTTCAACTCCACCTCCTCTCCCATTGCTGATAGAAAGTAGATGGTCCATTACTCTTGTTAAAGACCCAACAAACTCGATGTTACACAACTTGCATTTCACATGTCTTCCACTTGGCCCATCCATTTTTTCCACATGTTTCCATGCTTCTGCTAAT
This sequence comes from Pseudotsuga menziesii, assembly GCA_001517045.1. Classification (NCBI taxonomy): domain Eukaryota; kingdom Viridiplantae; phylum Streptophyta; class Pinopsida; order Pinales; family Pinaceae; genus Pseudotsuga; species Pseudotsuga menziesii. Next base: position 98,263 of record LPNX010648230.1, read on the forward strand.
GATTTTGGAGATACCGTGGCAAATGTTTCTGCATTTTTTTTTACAAATCATGTTTTAGAATTTGGTTGGTTTGTTTTATAGCTTTTCTTATTACCATTAAAAATTAAAATAACATACAACCTAGTGCCTACTACCAAACAATCTACAATATTACAACTTACAAGCTACTGCTTAATGGCATTAATCAATATTAATTTGTAAATATATAATGATTCCAAATTCTTATAAAAAAAATAAACACATTATAAACATTCAACTGACCAGTTGGAACTTGGAAGTGACCAAACTAAGCTATCGATCGACGGTCAGCAAATCAATGACAGGTTACAGCCTAGGCCCTACAGTTTCTGTGAACATATGTAGTAACACGGGTGCCCACTGCCCATGCAATTGAAGGCTGAAACCTGGCATGACGCGTCCAAGAAATCACAGTCGGCGAGTCGTCGGTGATGCATATGCTTGCAGCTTGATCCCTCGCGAGTCGCGTAATGCTTGCAAGTTGCAGCTTGATCCCAGTCGCAACTTGCGGGCTCAATATTTATCTGGATCCCTCGATCGCTGGTGTGATGGAGGAAGAATCAGTGGAAAATGCGGTAGATATTCACTATGGTGGTCGAGTTGCAGAGACTTGCAGTCGGGTTGCGGCGGCCAACTTGGAGCCTGGAGGTAAATGTTAGAGCAATGCCACACGTAGACGGGAGGGGTAGGTATCAACGAGCTATTTTTTTTTTTTTCAAATAAAAAATTGAAACCCTAAATCAAATTAAAAAAACGAACCTGAAATTAAATTCGTGTTGAGGTTTGAGTTCGAGGCAGATTAGGTTCAGCATTAGGTTCAATTTGAGGTTCAGCTTCAGGTTCGGCGAACCTAAACGAACCTGAAATTTTTTTTGAAGTTCGTCGAACCTCGAACCACAAGCGTTAGGTTCGACGAACCCTATGACTTAGAGTATGTGTAATAATGAAATGGAATGATCTTCTTTTATAGCCTTTGAATCACCTATATGCTAAGTCACTGAATTCAACAAATTTTCGCCTTCAAAATCGAAATTCATCAATTTTTGTGGCAGCCCGAATTTGTTCAAAATATTCACCGATTTTCATATAGTAAATACTAACCTAAATTCTGTCGCCTATAATTTCGTGTCTGCACTTGAGTATTTTGTAGCGGCGTGTTCTCGCAACCGCCTTAAGGGTTTTGTACCCGCGTTTTTGGTTGGTTCCTGGCAGCCTGCAGATCGTGGTTTGCGACGGGTATGTTTGCCAAGTCGATCGATGGATGGATCATGCGAAGTAACTGTAAGCTGAGACGGACTTAGCAATCCTGGGTGTTCGATTAGTTCAAAAATTGACCGGGTTTATTTTGTCGGTGGTCAGTCGAGCGAGTAGAACATGGATATTCAATTTCAATTTAGCAACGATCACTCTATCAGTTTTGTTTGTTGGTGTGTTTATTGACATTGTTTTTGTGATTTATATTTAATATATTTAATGTTTATTATTATATTTAACAATTATATATAATATTATAGTTAATAATGTATATAAAATGAAATGTTTTTTATTATATCTTTAGTATATTTATTAGTACATATCATTATTATATTTAATATTTATATATAATATAAAACATTTTTAATTAATAATATATATAAAATGAAATGTTTTTATTATTATATCTTTATTATATTTATTAGTTAATATTATACATATCATTATTATATTTAATATTTATATAGAATATAAAATATTTTTAATTTCCAAAATTTATAGTAAAACTTATTGCCGAATTTTTTGTCGAATTTTATTACCAATTTTTTCCTTGCCGATTTTTTGTCGAATTTTAAGGTCTCCAAATTTGAACACGAACTTAGCCTATATCTGGACCAAAACTCAAAAGGACAAAATAATAATATTTTATTCTTTTGTCTTTTGACTTTTACCTTTAAGGTACCAAAGACCTTTTATGTATTTTCACTTTGACTCCTTGGTGGTCCAAGGGTCCTTATGCATTTTTTACTTTTACCTTTTAGTCTTTTCCAAGTACTTCATGTATTTTTTACTTTTACCTTTAAGCCTTCTTCAAGTGCCCTGTGGTCCAAAGGTCCTTATGTATTTTTACCTTTAGCCTTCTTCAAGTGTCCTGTGGTCCAAAGGTCCTTATGTATTTTACCTTTAGCCTTCTTCAAGTGTCCTGTGGTCCAAAGGTCCTTATGTATTTTTACCTTTTACCTCTTAGCCTTTACCAGGCAGTGTTACAAACATCACCGATATCGACAACATCGCAATGTTAACTCACTAGCGATATATCGGCAATAATCGCCCCAATATATTTCCCCATTTTTTCCCGATTTTATTGCGATATTTGCCAATTTTTTCAAGTATATCGCGATAATTCCCGATTTTTTCGCAATATTCGCCAATTTTATGGCGATATTTGCCGTTTTTTCGTATATATATCATTTTTTGCATTTTCGTATTTTGTAATAGTTTTGTATTTTTATTTTGTCGATATATTGCCGATATTTGCCGACATTTTCACCAATAAATCCAATAATTTCTTTTTGGACCCTCGACAATATATTCGCCGACATGATATTTGTAACATTGTTACCAGGTGCCCAGTGGTCAAAACAAGCAGTCATAGGGTCCTTCAAACACACTCAAAGTACATCATCATAAATAGAGAGAATTACTAATGCTTTTATCTCACACGCCATGTGCCACCAAGATCGGGTACTAGGTGTCTTAACCAGGGGTAGCTAGTCCCTAGAGAAGATCACAAAGCCCACAGATCGAGGGAGGAGTGTCTCACATGCCCAGACGCGATCTAGGGTTTATAGTGATATCCTGGTAACAGACCAAGTGCCTCAGCCATAGGCTGCTAAATTTGACCCAAGGTCAAATACTTGGTAACAGACCAAACGCCTCCATTCTCTCGGAGAATGGCCGTTAGCCTCGGGCTAAGTCCCTAGTCCCAGACTAGGTTAAATTCTTGGTAAATGACTAATTGCATCCATTCAAAGAATGGCCACTCAGCTCTAGGTCGAGTCCCCCAGTACTGGACTGGTTCCACATCCTGGTCCCTGACCAAATGTCTCCATTCAACAAAATGGTCACTCGGCTCTAGGCCGAGTCCCCCAGTGCTAGACTGGTTCCACATCCTAGTCCCTGACCAGATGTCTCCATTCAACAGAATGGTCACTCACCTCTAGGCCGAGTCCCCCAGTGCTAGACTAGTTCCACATCCTGGTCCCTAACCAGATGTCTCCATTCAACAAAATGGCTACCCAACTCAAGGTTGAGTTCCCCCAATGCAAGACTGGTTCCACATCCTGGTCCTTGACCAGGTGTCCCCATTCAGAAAACAGCTACTCAGCACAAGGCTGAGTTCCCCCAGTGCAAGACCGGTTCCACATCTTGGTCCTTGGCCAGATGTCCCCATTCTCCTCAGAGAATGGCTCTCGATGCTGCACAGGAAAAATCAACACTTCATACCAACTCAGCTGAGTCAATGCCAGTATCGAGTATTTTGTTTCGAAAATGTAATACGCTCGATGTCTTTTTGATATATTCACCCTTACATGGTACATACATTGTAGAATTTTACTCCATTTTCAACTCTGATTTCTAATTACACTGATGCATTGTTTAATACTTAAATTCATTCAACATACAGTCAGCAAATGAATTCTTTACTAATAAACAACTCAGAATTAGAAACACAAGAAGGTCTCTACAACACTACTAAGAGCAGAAATAAATATCGGTCACACATGAAAAATTTCAGACTCAGAATTTTGGCCAACTAGCACAGGGAAAAACCCTCAGGGGGAAAACCTGTGAGAGAGTAATTTTATTTATTCTTCAAATGTACAGCAGCATTATGAAAAAAACAAGCACAACTTATCTCAACCAGTAGACTAACTTTTCAGCCTTGAAAACAGTGCCTTGGCAGCCACGTTTCCTGTGCATAGCCTCCTCAAAATGCGTGCTGAAAGTGTACAGTAAGGACTGCCTGTAGAGTACAGTCACCTCCTCAATTTGTGTGCCTCCTGTACAGTCTGAGTTTCTCGGTTTTAGTGCCTAACACATAGGCTCCGCACATGCACTAAGAAAACTCTTCCGGAAGCGCGCTCTGAGATGACATCACAAGAGCTATAACCCCCGCTTCACGCACATGGAAAATTTGAAACTGGGCCTGGGTTCGGTGTATTTTATACAATCGATTTGATTGAAGGTATTTATTAATTCAAAATTTAAATAGAAACTTAGTTTTTTGGGATACTTTTTAATCACTAAACGTGTAAAACATTTAATCTAAATACGGTCAGTGTCCTGCGTGACAGAAATGTCAGAAAGCATTCTGTGGACCTAGGCTGCACTACAATTTTAAACGAAGCCTTCATCATTGCTTCAAAGTCCGCTCAGAGCACGCTCTGAGCACGCTTTTTTCCTCCATGTGCGGAGGCTAACAGCAATCAACTGCCTTGAAATTCGTGCCTCTCTGCTACAGAATCCCTCTGTACAGACAGCTACTGTACAAACAGATTTAAATGCACAAAATCTGCTCCTCAAAAATCATGCCCTTGACTGGGAAAACATGCAGCAAGTTCCCTTCTTGAACTTCAATGCTGCTCCTCAATTTTCGTGTCACTAAAATGCTGCTGTACAGTTCTAGAAATGCATGCCAGATTCACTCTGGTAGCTGCTCGAACCTTCTTGGAATTCGCACCAGTTCTCAGCTCTTGGGAATGCATGGTATCTCAGCTGCTATCCTTCTTTCTCTCTCTCAAACTCGACTTGCTTTTCTTCTAAAGGAAAGTCGACCTCCTCTCCAAGTCTTGGTGAGTGAAAATGAAGAATGAAGTGCCTTTTTATTAATTTCCCTTGTCTTTTCATTTCTTCTTCTGGGGTAGTTGAACAGTCACTAGATCAAGGGCCCGCACTGAGTTTAGTGTTCTTACATCAAATGGATGAGAAAAATCACTTTTCTCTCCATTAATAAATTTTTCTCTCAACCACAACTTAAATTTATTGAAGTCAATTTATGACTCTAAAGTGAAATGATTACTCATCTCAAGTAATTAATACAAGGGTCACATCACTTTTCCCCTTTTAGTGATTTAGGCACAAAGTCACTAGGGGAACACTTCCTTGGTATAAAATTCAACATACATGAGCAGATTTCGCATGTTTTGTCTTTGATGGTTTGGAATCCTTAAAATATTTTTTCATTTAAATTTTAATACTTTGTGTATATTTTAGTAAACCGAGTCATAAAATTCAAACTGGTCAAGTCAAAGCCAAGTCCAAGTTGACCCTTGGCCAATTCCAAGTCCAAGTTTGACTTTTAAAGCATTGATTTAATCACGAATACCAAGCCCAATGTTGGTGGTGTTCTTTGTTGAACTAATCTGTCATGACATTAGTAAAAATGTACTCTTCACTCAAGCCAAAACCATTGATTATATTAGGCATGTTATAATTTCTGCCTTATTTTAACCTTGGATTAGCCTGTTACCTCCCATACCTTCAGATTTAAGAGTTTTCAATATTTCAAGACTGGCAAGATTGCAGTATTTCAGGACAGGATTATATCATGCATGAGGATATCGGAATGGCATTTAATCAAGAGCACCAAACCCTCTATGTACACCAATGTTGGTGGTGTTGTCTGTTGAACTCATCTGTCATGACCTTAGTACCCTTTACTCAAGCCAAAACCACTGATTACTGGGCATGTTAAAATTTCTGCCTCATTTTAACACTTAGATTAGCCTGTCAGCTCCCAAACCTGCACTCAAAGATATTCAAAATCTCGAAACCAAGTGCAACCCTAGAGGCACTTAGGATGGTTTCCCACTATAACCACGGGTACTCTTCCTCTAATTTTAGGGAAGCTCTCCTCCAACACAAGGGGGCAATCCTTAGGAGACATGTAAGAAAAACTTTAGAGATAAATAGGATGGTGGACCAAGACCAGTGCCTATCAATTAGGTGGTGGACTCAAGATCTATGAACAAAAGGGTTTGAATATAATGGAGAAGATGTCATTAATCCATACACTAATGTGCCATAATTAGTCCAAAACAAATTTTCTAGTTATGCAAGAATAAGTGAGAGCCGTTATAAAAGATGCACCATCACAACCATGAGATTACAGCCAAGAATAGCATGCAACCTTAAAACAATGAAAGAATCATAACATATAAGGTGGACAAGGTAGGACAGCCTTCCATTGAATGAACAGCCCAACAGTACATCATATCTCCAAATCCGAGTCCATCACAAAATCAAGAGGGCCATAATGTGCCACACTTCATATGAAATTACAGCAAAAATTCCCCAAAAAAATCAAGTTTATGACAAGAATTAGGGAGGGTTCGATCTCAACCCTAATCTCTTCTCTTTGGAGTACAACTATCCTACTACAAAGATCATTCTAGCAGCAAAACAATGGCAATCCTTGCATAAACCCTAGTCATCCATGAAAAAAGAAAAGAAAGATGGAAAACCTCACATATGAGCTTGCACCTTGACTTCTTCCTCCCAATAGATCTTCAACTAAGCTTGGAGGGGACCTCCCATTAATCCAACCATGCCCTTGCAAGTGAGAGATCTCTACCTTTTATAGAGTTGAGCTCAACTACTTTTACAATAAAATAGTATTAAGGGCTTTCTAGATCCATTTTTTTCTCCGAGAATAAATACAAAAATACACAAAACAATTCAAAGGATCTTCTCAAAAGAGGGAGCACTCCTTATCTAAGGTAAAGAATGCACATGATTATGTTGACCTTGCTGCCACGTATCCTGTTCATGAGTGCTGCCATAAATATGCTTGTTGACCATGTCAATAGGGTTCGTGTGCCATATACCCTCTTATCCATATCGCGCTTGTCAAGAATGTCCCAAAAATAGCAATGGACTTCACAATAGGTGGAGCACTTTTCAAGGTAAGCTGCCATTCATCCTTAAAAACATAAATCACAGTCATGTGCCCTCCTTTTAGTTAGGGTGCTGTTCAACTAAGGCATTATACAATTGAACATGCCTTTTTCCATAAAATAAGCCTAGAAGACCTTCATAGGTGGAGTGCTCTTCATCTTGGGTTCACATTTTATCATGCCATAAAAACCTCCAAACAACCCTTATAATGATGGGCATTTCCTCCAAAAAGAAACTTTGACCATGCATGAAGGTACCTGAATGACAAGTGTCCCTCTCATGAAGAGAGTTATTCTTCTTTTGCTTTTGGATGATGCCAAACCCCATCAAGTGATGTGCCATGTCTCCAAATATTAACTTTCCCTTGTGAAGTGCAAGATGAGCCCAAACAGCAAGAAATCCCTCAAAAGATGCCATCGCTGAAGGAACATACATCAAAATCTGAAATAAAGGCCTCCAAGGCAAAGTCTCCCACGAACCACTTGCTAATAATAATCTGTGCACTGTCTGGAATAGACACAAAGGTAAATCACCCTCACTGCTGCCATGAATAACTGCAAACTGGTCTGAAAATGGTCTCTAAAGCTGATCTTTCCTGCTGGTCAGAATACTAAAAATGGACATGCATTTTAGGTGGTAACATAGCAGATTGAAGTGTGTTAACTTGAGCAACAACATGGTATATAGACTTGGATCCACAATAGAACCAAGGTCCAAGAAGTAGCACTGATGTCCCTGGAGGATTAAGGCAGAGGCCAAAGGAGGAGGCATAGGGTGCTACTGATGATGAGAATCCCAGTAAAGGGGATGATCATGATAATATGTAGTTATTTGTTGTAACATGATGTTGTTTGGACAATAGAGGCCATTTAGAGACTCAATGTTTATGTATTTTGTTTCATATATGTATTGTACTCATTTCCATTTTGATACATCCACCTTTACATGTTATGTACATGAGAAAACTTTGCATATTTGGTGTCTAATGCTTACATCGATGTACGTGCATATGTGTGTGTGTGCAAAATTCGCATATTTTACGTATTTTTAGTAGGCTGCTTCTGGTCCAATCCTGGGCTAACCCTCGGCCAGTTCCAGTTCTTGTTCAATCCTTTATAACTTTGATCATAACTCAAACTATCATAGGGAGTGGCGACAAATCTCTGTTCACCCAGGGTGAACCCAAGACTCTCCACAGAGAAAACAGAGTACAATCAAGTAGTAAATCTGTTGAAAATTTGAAAGCAGTTATTTTTCCAAAGTATTTTTATAACCAGGAAGTTTTAATTTAATAGAGTGCTGCACTCGTAGACTGCTGCACTCGTAGACTGCCAAACTTAACTTCTAAAACTGTGGCACCACTCATATGATCTATCCCCAAAAGCCACAAACCCTAGTAACTATTTACTTTTTTCCAGTTAATATTTTAAACTTTTTATACTGGGCCTATGTGGCTTTTGTCAAAATCGATTGTCTGGAATCTGGATAATGTGTGTATCATCAGTCTTGCTATAAACTATATAATTCTAAGTTTTATATATGCACATATGCTGCAAAAATTGGTCAGAATAAATGCAGCATTTCACTGCACTTAAAATAAATCTTCCTATGCAATAACTGAGACTAAACATGACCCAGTCAGGGATCCAACCAACCCACTCTGAGCAATGAATACCAGATTTGTCTGACGAGAGCTATGTAAAAATGCAGACCTACGTAGCTGGCATTTGTTATAATAGATAGGAAAAGATATGGGACTCGTATTTCTCATCTGCCAACTTAGATGGCTATATAGGAGCCTGTCCTTTGATGCAGCTCTAACTGACCACAGTTAAAATAGCCATATCAATGTTCACCTACCAGATTGATGAAATGTCCATAAATGTAAGATTTTCAACACATCCAGGGGATGGGGGGGGGNAGGGGAAACAGAGAAGGGACACAATAAATAACTGCATTTGGTTGCCTTAAGGCATAGACAAAATGCACATTGGAGTTTCCAATTCTAATCTTTATAGAAAATTCTCATAATGAAATTCTTGGAGAACAAAAAGCACCTAAATCCCAGTATCACAATTAAGGTGGGATGATTATGAATAAGCTACAAACTTACCACACAAGAATAAGGAGATTGAACAGACCAGTGTCTTAGTCTGACAGAGATGTCCACAAAAAGCAAAGGATAGGTTTTAAAGGCTTCAAAGCCACCAACAATGTACATGCTTGTTATTCCAAAATATATTTCGCAGCCCTAAATGCATGGGCCTTTACAGAAATGTAGACAGAATGGATGGAAATTCAGTTTCAGTTGAAGACACAAAGATGCGAGACAATTAACAATAAATTCAATTTCTGTCCTACTCTACAGTGCTTCAAGGAACATTCTTGATAGATCTCAAACTTATAATCCTAAACTTTTAAAGACTAGTATGCATGAAGGAAGTTATGGAGTGAACTATGTAAAGTTGATTATGCATTTAATTGTATAAACAATACCATTTTTTGTAACTGTAGAATGTCAGTCATAACAAAGAAGGTTTGAACTTCAAAAAAGGTAGTATCAAAAAGAATGCAAAATAGAAAGATGTTAAAATATAAATACCTTCACTTCATCATAAAGCTTTTTCTCCCATGCATATATTCTATCTAGAGTTGATGCATGGCTGCCAGAAATCATGCTGCAGTCCTCAGCAAACTCACTGCTACTGTCATCCAAGTTGTCAGTTGAACTCGAAGAAGCAGGATTTGTCCGGAATGATGAAGACCTTGATGACGAAGAACGAAACAGAGAGATTGAATTTAGGACCTTGGCAGAATGTTCTGCATTGACAATCAGATAACTAAGTCCATTATTATGATTACAGAGAGGAAGTTACGCTGCTTAATTTTGCCTAACAAATAATTAAATAACTTTTAGTACCGATTGCTTCAACGCCCTCCAAAATAAAAGCCATGTATAGGCACCTTTCCAACACATGAATGTATTAATGGTTCCACTTAATACAACACAATAGAGACCGTAAGCATGGATTCCAGAGACTGAAATAATAGAGATGCTTTCACATACTCTACTCTGGCACTGAATTTTTATTGATTTCGATAATATCTAATATGAACTTTCCTTGTCGAATGGTTGATGCATTTCTTTCCATCTACCCATTTGTTCATAACTTGCATAATTTGGAGATAATCCTCCGTAATTGGAAGGTAGTTTCAAGACTTCAAATGAGATAAGATACTACCAATCTAATAGACAAAGCAAATTGCCATACCTTTGATATCACCTAGGCCTGAAGAACGGTGCACTTTGCTTGCTTCGAGCAGTGCAGAAACATCCTTGCCAGCCTCATAAGCCCTAACAAACTGGTCCTCAATATTCTTAATGACTTGCAACATATTTACTGGCCTGTAGGTCACAACGGGAGGAATATTCGCCTTCTCTAAAATGATTTCTTTATCTTTGATCTCCTCCTCTCCGGCAGGTTTCTCCTTAACTTCCTCCACTCCAGTCTGCTCTGCACTTTTAGAAGGGATTTCCGCGGCCACGGATTCAGCTTTAGACTCGGTCACTGTTTCTACAGATGGCTTAGTTGGAGCTTGAGAAAGGGCATCAGAAGTAGATTCCACAGCAGGCTTGGAAGGTTCCACAGAAGCCACATTTGGCTTTTCTTCCGCCTGAATTTTATTTTTCTCCTGTTCCGTCTTGCTCTCTTGCTGATCCTCTTCTTCCAAGTCCGGGATTCCTTCATCTTCCCTCACTTGATTCATCTCCCTGATGTCATCTTCATCGAAAACTTGACTCAATCTCCGCTGACCATGATATGGATAAAGACCGTCGAGCGAAGTAAATGGATTAAAGAAGTCCCATGATGAACCTTGAGGGAGCGACGGTAGTGGGGAATGATAATATTGATTGTTGTATGAGGAGGCCATTGGGGAAGATGTAGGTATAGGCTGGATATTGCTGCTAAAGAAGCCATCTATGCCAAATTGGTGAACAGGAGAATATGATTCTATCCTCACACTTTCATGCGATGGAGGTCTCTCCTCGAAGAAGTCCGAAGGACTGGTTTCTGATCTCAGGTAATTCACCACAGGAGTCGAATTGGAATCAGGAGCAGCAGGGCTCTCGGTCGTGGTGGATGGAGATTTCTCCGGCATGGAAGCGCTGGACTCGGGGGTTGTAGGAGCAGGTGGTGTAAAAATAGGAGTTGTGCCAGGGGATGTAGGATTGGATGAATCGATCAACATCTCATCCCCTTCTATGACTTGCCTAAGGGCAATACCAACATTTTTCAGGGCATGAATATAAGCTACATGGGCTGATGCAAGCTCATACCTGTGTTCCACTGCTTGTTTCATGAACCGCCGTCTCTCCTTGCAGAATAAGACCACTTCCTCACTGTCCAGCTTTGAGCCAGAGCAACCCATCTTTGCTAAACCAGCAGACCCTCCAGCCAAAATACAGAGAAAAAAAAAGCACACTTTGTATCCAATTTCAGACCAAATTCAAAAGCTTTCTTTCGTCTGGGTACTACCTTGAAAGAAAGCCATTGGAAAACAAGTCAAGCTACAGAACCATCATTCTTGCAAGCCCATCATCCTTCCTAATACATTCTGATCTACAAAAGCAGATTCCCCCTCGCTATTGTAAAATCGAATACCCTGTCAACACCCGATCTTTCCTGGAATTTTGAAGTAGGTTTGTCGTTTCTCAATGCTTCCTGATCTGAAACGTTATTCAAAAACTTAGTTAACACCCCTATAGCTCAAGCCCGTCTGGTATTCTCCACGCAACTTCCTTTGTCCTTTCTTGGCCTTCAATACAAAAGCTTCATATTCAAAAATTTGAAGGTTTCTGCATGTGGGTTTTAACAATGGGGCCTGCAATAGAGATCCCAATCAAAAAAAAGGACAAAAGGAAAAATTGCTTCATGCAAGTTGTAACCTCTGACTGCTGGGATTTCTCTCCAAAGGCAAGAGACCTATCATGCACGGAAGCTCCTTAAATGCTGACTCGGAATGAGAGAATAAACGGCCCAAAAAAGGCGAATGATGATAGCAGTGGAGAGTGATGGAGGGACTGATTATGTGAATGACTATGAATCCTCAACCTTCCAGGTGGAAAAATATTTGACACTTGGCAAGCTTCAAAGAGCTTTTAACAGAGCATAAGAGCAAATGGGATTTGGTGGAACCATAAAAAGATAGTACCATACTATTACTACTCAGTACAATCAGGGTTGACCCCATTTAGATAACAGCCCCTGGATAACAGTTTTATCCATGCAGAAGAAGATTCTATGGAAGCCTACCCAATGAGAAGCCCATCATCAGCATTTACCCCTTAGTTAAAAGATAAATTAATTTAAATTTTAATTATTTTTTTTTATGTATATAAGAAAATTGCGCACAGACATCCGACAAATTCGATTTCGGTGTGAAGCATGTATGGTATAAATAAATTAATGGAAAGACAAAAGCGGGAAAAAGGAATATTTCTTTTGTGGAAAAGAAGGGGTGGGATAGCCCAAGGTCGGTGATTTTGGGGGAAAGAAAAGAATCTACCACTGTAAAGCTAATAAATCAATGGCACACATTAAACAAACACAAAAGTAATGGAAAAAAAACAAGTAAAATGGATCAATAAATACAATGGAAAAAAAACAAGTAAAATAGATCAATACATACAAATGACGGAGGGGTGGGAGGACCCCAATGGAAGAGATGGAAGAGAATAAAGGGCAAAAAAGCCTAACAATTTTCCATATTTTAATGAAAATTGTGTTATTGTTTATTCCTCCCAGTTATGATATCCTAAGTAGGCAAAATAAAAAAATGTTAAAAAATACTGAATGATGAAAAAATTAAGAAAATATGGATATGAAAAATTAAAATAAAATAAATATTAATAATAAAATATTTTAAAATAATATATTTAATAATAAAATATAGATTTACAAATAATAATAATTACTTAGATTCATTATAAGCGACATAGATTTGCATTTGATTTTTCTTTCAAATTTATATTATATGAGTGAAATAGATTTTAAGTAGGATAGATAGATATATTTTTTTATAAGTGGGTTTGGATAAGTGTTTGAATTTATTTATGTGAATGTATGTATGTTATGTAGGTAAAATGGAGTTGAGTATGAAAGATATTTATTTTTTGGAAATTGTTTGGGACTTGTATTCAAATTCTTTGAAAATTATGTTATGGGGTGGAATAATTCTCAAGTAAAAGGGTTATTTATTTTATGAAAATTGCTTGGAACTTGTGATTAAGATATAATGTGAAAACTTATATTATATGGGTAGAATTGCTAGAAAAGATTTTGAGTAGGAAAGGTATTTATTTCATGAAAATTGCCTTGAATTTGCAAATTCTCATTTGAAATTCATGGGAGTTGTGTTGGTGGAATAGATCAAATGTAAAGGGTATTTATTTCAAGGAAATTGCTTAAGACTTCTATTCAAACTCATCTCTTTGAAACTCATGTCATATGACTTGGAATACATCTCAAATACGAGGGGAATGTATTTTCATGGAAATTGTTTCGGACTTGCATTCAAAGCCATCTATTTGAAACTCTTTGAAATTCATGTTAAATGAATAGAATAATTCTCAAATAACCGAAATATCTATTTTCATGGAAATTACTTGGGACTTGCATTCAAAGTCATCTATTTGAAAAAAAGTCATATATTTGAAACTCATATCATATGGGTGGAATAGAACACAAAAAGAAATGGAACCCTCATGAATGGCATAACACTCTGTGACCTCATCAATAAACCAAATCCTCATAAGTGGCATAACACTCCATGACCTCATCAATAAACCAAACCCTCATAAATGGTATAACACTCCATGACCTTATCAATAAACCAAACCCTCATAAATGGCATAACACTCCATGACCTCATCGAGCACCACAATAGTTGTTGAAAATGGTAATTAATGAAGAAAAAAAATTGTAAGTAAATGTGTGTATTTGTTATTAGTTTAAAATTAATTTGGTAAATTAGTAAATTCAATTTTATATCATTTAGATACAAATGTAATGTGTGAAGTTTTTGCGCTTAAAGAATTACAATTAAGATGTTCATAAGATTTGAACTTTAAAATGCTCATAATAAGTGTCCCTTCTTGCAATTCATCCCTACATCAATGGTGAAATTGGAAGAAGAAAAAATTGAACCTTTTTCTTTAATTGGATGTAATTGAGTCGATAATGCATAATTAGATCACTTGGCCAAACATTGTATATATAAATAAAAATGCCCATGATACATCCAATGATGAATGCTAGCACTTTATAGACATCGGTGAGATTCTAAACCTTCTTAGAATGTTGGTAATGTTAGTTGGGAAACATGTTCGCATTGAATCTCTTTGAGTGTCTTTGTGACTTTGCCCCAAGACACCATGGTTATAATGGCCCTTGACTTCCCCACCCTTTATGTGATCCCATGACTTTGGACCTATTTTATCTGTCTTATTTGAAAGATTTTTGTAATCATCTGAAGTGCATTTGGTGTGTGCGTTATTGCTCCGCCATGAATGGTGAATGGAAATCTCCCTATTTAGTAAGAATTAATTATACATGAGCTCCAAAAGAAGGTTGGCTACCTTTTCATCTGAAGGCCTTCCCTAAATTTCGTTAACCTTAGCATGGTCTACCCCAAATTAGAGCTCGCTAAACTTAGCCAGTTCTACCCCAAATCAGAGCTCGCCAATCTTAGCAGGGTCTACCCCAAATTTATTTAACTTCAAAATCTCATCTCTCTAGAGGTGCAAACTTGGAAAGGTGACTTCTTTTAAAGATTGAATCTTACTCTTGAGGAAGCAATCTAGCATGTCTTTTAGCATCAATAAGGTTGCTTGAATGTTGGTTATGGAGCCAAACCATCTTGGGTCAAGGAGGAAGAAGTTTACTACCTGACCCATTGAATTATCTACAAATTTAATGGAGTATGGCCAAAGCTAAAATATCTCCAATCTTAGGTTTTTGAAACCTTAAGCATTTTCTTGGAGGTATAGTCATGGTACACATTTTTGGAAAGGGGTTCTTTATCCAAGGATTCATCTATAAGGTTGATAGATAAGGTACCAAGGCCCCTAATCGAAGTGAAAAACTTACTTTTTAATAAGGCCTTGGATGATAGGATTCAATATGCATTCAAAACCACTTTTTACACACCAATTTGGATGAGAACGCCTAGTGGTCTTCTCAAATATTAGAACGATAGATCTCTCATAACCATGGTTAACACTTTGGGTAGGTTTATTACCCTAGATCTAAAGATGAAGAATATGTCAACATCTGCTTTTTCCTTAATATGAATTTACAGTTACTTTTCAAAAACAATGTGATGCATTGTGAATATCGCAATTGAACATAAGTGACAAACTAATATACATAGTTATTTATGCGGTAGCATTTGGTTTGAGCACAAACACTTGGTTGCTTCTTGTTAAAGGAAAATGATTCTTAGGAGAAAAGGCAAAGGGATTTTTATCCACTTGGTGGAAGGACTCTTTCACTAATCACCATTTTGTGAAACCAATCCACGATCAAATGGTCTTGTGCTAATTGTCATTCTATATTTGTTATGAACGCCGCCCCCTAATGACAATAGCATTGTTGAACAAATAATTAATGTTTCAAAGGAAGCACCCTTCTTATAATGACTAACGTATTTTCTTGGAACTCCCCTTGATTGTGCCGAGAAGGTGCATTTCTACATCCTAGGTGGGGGAAGTGTTCATCTATCCCATAAAAATAAAATTTAAAAAATAATAATAATAAGAATGCATGCATCAATGTGTTGTAACATAGTGGAGCCTAGGTGGGGAGAAGTGTCCATTTGTCGCATAAAAAATAGAAAAGAAGTGTCCATTTGTCGCATAAAAAATAGAAAAGAAGTGTCCATTTGTCGCATAAAAAATAGAAAATAGAAAATATAAAAACAAATAAAAATAAAAAATAAGAATGCATGCATCAGTGTGTTGTAGCATAGTGGTGAGAGGGATGTGTGTTGTAGTTTAGTGGTGAAAGGTTTGCATACTTAATCCCTCTCTGGGATTTGTAGAACCAAAGTTAGATGGATCTATACTAGTATTATTAAATGAAGAAGATGGTAAATTATTTAAGAAAATAAAGGAAATTAATCCATTTTGACTAGTTTGATGGCATATTGTAAATGATGATGATGATGATGATTAACGTCCACTAAGACCATCTTTGGTCTATTGGACCTTAAGAAGGAAAATACTTGGTTTACTTTAAAATCTTGTTCATGTGCTCAAAAAGCTTGCCAAGAAAATTTCCAAGCTCACTATAGTTTTGACAAGTTAGGAGGTTATAAAGGTTTGTATTGTAGAAAATACTATGAAACTCAGATCTAATGTGGGTGTAAGCAAGGCACTCTAATAGAAAGTGATTTTCATCCTCAAAGCTCATAGACTCACACAAATGGAAAACCCTTTTCGCCCATGGAGTCTTAGGAATAGACCAACGCCCTGTATCACTATGGAGTTCATGAGAGTTCGTTCTAATCTTGGCTATATTAATTTTATTCCGTGAGCTAGTTACTACCGAGAGATACTTATGATCCTCCAAGTTAGGATTAATGACTTCCTTATAGTATCTTAATTTTCTCTTAACCACTAAATTTTCCTCACACCATAATTTCTCTTTAAACTTAGAAGTAATAATATTTTTTACAATGTCAATGTTCTGCAAAATGTTGTTTTCATTAATGCCCCAATGGTTTAACCAAACCATGGTATCTTTACACCAACACCGCTTAAGGTGTAATTGGTTTTGACTTGAGTTTAAAGCAATTTTAGGAAGTCTCTCGTTTCCCATGTTATTTATCTTATGCGTGTACATCAGGTACCTAGTCATAGCAATGCTCTCGATGAGGGAAAGACCCACTTCTATGAGGAGAATAGGATAAGGCATATTGCTTTTAATTTTGAGGTTATAAGTTATAAACTGCGTCTGGATTTGCTCAATATTCCTCCAAGATTCTCTAGAAATGTTGCACCCCCATACTTCACAACCACACAAAATAACAGGGATGATAAGAGTTTCAAATAGGAACTTATTTTTATCCCACGTGACCAGATTGCCTCGTTTACAGTTATTTTCAAGACCAAAATAAGCTTTCCACCCTCCATTAATCCTTTTCTCAATGTTATAGTTCCAATTGAGCTTGTGATGAATATCAATTCCGAGATACTTGTAACAAGTCACTTCCTCTATATTTTTATTATCATAAATAAAAATTTGCATAGTTGTCTTTCTTAGATTTTATAATCATGTTTTTTGTCTTATCAGTGTTAACAGTCATACCCATGTTAAAGCAAAAATATTTAAGAATTCTTAATTGCTTATCGAGATCAGAAGGACACCTTGCCATAAGAACAATATCATCATCATAAAGTAGGAGGATGATAACTATCCCAGCTCATATTGTACCGGTGCAATCTGCTTCTTCTAAACACTTTTCTAGATTATCAATGTAAATGCTAAAAAGGATAGGGGAGAGGGGGAAACCTTTTTTAACTCCAATATTACAATTTATATATGTTGTCCATCCCTCATTATTCTTAAACTTGGCAATGCCCTTTTCGTATAATCTTATTGCGCCAGCTCTCAACTCAAAAGGAACCTTAAGCTCCTATAGCCTATTCCATGGGTTATTTCTAGGCAATGTATCAAAAGCTTTTCTAAAATCCACAAATCAACAAAATCGGTCAAACTTATTGTTACGGCATTCGTCTACAACGATCCTAAGTGTAAGGAGGTGGTCCGTGGTTGAATGATTCCTTCTAAAACTTGCTTGGCCTTTAGCCCGTTTACCTTCAATTTCTAACCATCCTTTGATCTTATTTTCTAAGATAATACCATATAATTTAGCTAAGAGAGGGCTAATAATAATAGTCCGATAGTTAGAGGGGTCATTTTTATCGCCACTTTTGAAAATAGAAATAATGAGGCTTTGAGTCCAAGGTGTAGAAAACCCTTGCTTGACCGCTAGATTAAAGAGTTTGTGGATGGGCGGGATGAGGATAGGCACTCCAATTTTTAAAATTTTTGCTTGGTAGCCTTCAATGTCTTTGGCTTTTCCATTACTAAGCGCTTAACCCTGAAATCTATGTCTTCTAACAAAAAAACTTCTTTCGTTGTAAGAAGGGTTTGAATGTTACCTCTAGTATCTAGGGATTCATAAAGCGTTTTAAGATAGGAATTCCAATCTTTTAAAGCAATTGTATTGTCTTCTTTTGTTTTGCGAGTAAGAATTTTCCTCCGGAATTTCCTAGGAGACACCTTGGAGAGGTGTAGGAGACTTTCCTGCCTTTTACTTAGATAATGTCTTTTTCTTTCTTTCTTTTAATTAAGGCTTTGCAGTGATTTATCCTGTCCATTTTGATTGAATCTGTAGTAGCTTACTTAATTTCTTTTCTTGCATCTTTATACTCTTGATCATACCAAGGGTTGGTTCTACTATTGCTCATTTTAGTCGAGACTTCAATAGAGAACTTGTTAATGGATGACGAGAGGGTTGTAGCAAAATTATGGTAGAGATTTTCTATATTCTCCATGCTAGAAAAAGGAGCCAGTCCATTTTTTAGATTATGGAGAAAAATGTCAACTTTATTTTTATCGAAGATCAGGTGCTTTTGGCAATGATAGTTTTCCTCTTGGGGATCGGTATACATGGAGATATTGAGAGTTATAATTAAAGGTCTGTGATCAGAGTTAGGATCATGGTCGTTGAAGATGTTGAAATCTATTAATTTGTTGTATATAGGGATATCAGATATAACATAATATACCACGCTACTTTCAAGCCCATGGATTGTTGGCTCAACCCTCAACCAACAAAACCCAGTTGACAGGGGTCCCACTCTGTCGACACTCAACTCGCCGGGATCTCCCTGAGCATCAGGTCATACAGGTTTTACCCTGTCCAGCAACACCTACAGAGAGAATGAGGTCTCACCCGAGATGTTCAAGGGAGGGATGACGAATCCAAGTTTTCGCAATATAGAAGAGGGTTAGGGCATCGACGGTTCATCAGCTCGACAACCAGATCATATCAACTTCTCTAACATAATCATTCATTATTGCACATCATTCATTCATAACTGTAACAGATCTAGATCAGAAAATATGACAACATTCATAAACAGTAAAACATCGCATCATAGATCCATGTTTCAGATTCACTTAGCATTCATGATCAGGGTTGCAGGTACGAAAAGATAGAAAAAGACAAAAGAAGATAACATTGATTCATATCAACATCCCTCTCATTATATTACTTATGCACAATCACCCACATATCAAAACAAATAACAATTCATCTCAGATAGATAACAACTTGTTCTCTTTCTCTCTCTATCTATGTATGTATTCATTGATATCTCCATTCACACTTCTTCTTTCTATATATAGGCTTGTGCCTTTACATTCATGGTCCACTTCTAACTAAGTCCTAACTGATTTAACTGACTAATGACCAATATCCACAAAAAAGGGTCAACAAGTACAAAAAGTGACAAAAAATAATCAAAAGTAGTCTATCTTCCACCTATCGTGTTATCTTCATCTTGCACGGTGTCTTATGAGCTTACACAACATCCGCGATGTTGCGCAACTTACCCCAACCCCTTGCCAATAGGCCCCCAACACAGTCTTGTGGTTCGTCCTCGATCCACATCAGACAAACTTAGTGTACTCATTGATTTTAATCTTGAAGTCTTCTTATTGCTGAGAAATTTGTGTGACTTGCGCTTTGACTTTCTCGGCAACATCCTGATATGTAAGGCAATCCTACTTCAATGGGTTCTCTACCATCTTGGCATTGACCTCTTTCTTATCGTCCTACACATCATGTAGCGTAGTGACTACTTTTCTCGACAGTTGTGCGCCAATCTCTTGGAACTCATCGAGCTGGTCACTGCGTTTTCGTCGTCGCTCCTGTGCCTTTGCAACTCACTGTTGGAGCTCCTTCAGTTCTACAGATCGTGTGATCGACACAATTGGTGGCATTGTCCTTAACATCATCTTCAATGTTTCCAATTGGGTCTCAGCTTCCTGCAACTACTTGGTGAGTTGATCTAGCTACTCATATTGAACGACACTACCCCAAAATTGTGTCGTTGCCTCCATGACCTTCTTTGCATCTTGCTCCATGTCATCAAACCGTGTCGCAATATCTTTAATGGCACTCTTCCTTTCTACAACCTGCTCTAGTGGTGTGTATGGGTAAACCATAGTATTTAACAGGTTGTTGTCCAACTGGAGCTGCGCGATGAATTCTCCAAGTCGCTTGTCCTAGGTGATTGCGTCCAACTCTATTGTGATTTTGTGGATGTACTAGAAGGCATTTGTAATGGTCTCTTCTACCTACCCCTGACTGGTGAACAACTGCGCCTTCTCAATAACAAGGCAATTAGTTTTATTTTTCAGTTCGGTAATTTCTACAACAGTCTTCTTTTTCAGTTCCTCATGCATTGTCTTCAATGTTGCAATCTCCTACTATTTTTCTGTTGTCAGTTGCTCCCTTACCCATCGCAATTCTTCAAGTTCCTTCTTCATCACTTCTTCTTCAATGTATGAATGTAAGTACTGGTTGATGAGCTCCTTTTGTCTATCTTCCAACTCCTAGTTGGCGAACTGTTGCATGTGTACTAGCGTCTGAGTCGATAGCTTGTTGATGTCCAACGCAATGCTCTGCAACTGCTGCAGTGAGGAGTTGACATCCTCTCATCCAGCGTCGATTGCAGTCAGGGGAACCTGAACGTTCCTAGCCCGTGGCTCAGTGCTAATCAACGTGAAATCCTGCACAACCACACTTTCTGGTCCTTTTCTTGCTACGACATTATGTATAGAATCTAACTTGGTGCGTACCTCAACAAAACCTTCCTGAGCATACCTCTGCATTTCTTTTGCGACAACATCAGATTAGTCCATGATA
Organism: Pseudotsuga menziesii; assembly: GCA_001517045.1. Lineage (NCBI taxonomy): Eukaryota > Viridiplantae > Streptophyta > Pinopsida > Pinales > Pinaceae > Pseudotsuga > Pseudotsuga menziesii. Next base: position 119,218 of record LPNX010648230.1, read on the forward strand.
GCCTTAATAAGCCACTTTAATTGTGCTTCCAACGCGGATCTGGTACTGTTGTTGGCATCCTATTCCATTTGTCGCTTCATCCTTATCTCCTTAAAGATACGTTGCGCCTCAACGTCGACAGGGGTTTTTGTGGAGGATTCACCATCAGAGTCATGGTGACTCTGCTGGTCAGCTCCTCTAACCGGATCCTTTGGTGCATCTATGGGTGGTCCCGTCGATACTTCCTCTGCACTTACTGGTTCGTGCCATTCTGGCAGCCCATCCTAAACCGATGCATCCAAATCTTCATCTATCACCTTATAAGCCATTGGCATCCATTGCTTCTCAAGGTCGCGACGAGCCTGGATCTGAATAGTATGCGACCTGATGGTGAACCGCATAATCCGCTGATACTTTACTGCTGTGGTGTCTGATAACCGTGGAATTTTGTCCACTACTGCTTGTAACGCCTCCCAGTAGACCTAAAAGTGGATTGTGCAATCCACTTGCTAATTGGTCTCTTCTACCCACCACAAATTTTGATATCATGCGCCTTTGCACACTTTAATAGCTTCCACATTTATGCATTGGTAGTCTTCTGGATCCATCCAATCCACTAATGCAAGTAAGATCAATAACCAACTATAAGTGAAGGGTCGCTCCCTGGCCTGGATTGCGACCGCATCCTCAGTCAACTGATTCAATAGAAAGAGAGACCAATTTATTTGGACTCAGTCGACACATTTCTATGCACATGCAATCACCCCCGAAGTGCACTGAATATGGTAGTTCTTCTTGACGATCTTACTTGCCAAAATACGTGCAGCGATCTACACTGTTCTATCATTAATGTTGTCGATGCAATATGCTCTACCATCGCACTGCAAATCATACCTCTCCTTTAATTGTGTAGCCAATTGCTTGTCATTATCCCTGCCTTTGAAATATTGTGATGGGTCTAGCCCATCCTTTGGCAACCCTATGATCTCTGCAATCAGGTCCACCATAACTTCAATGGGTGTGTCCAACCAAAGTGTTCCTCCATGAAAGCAAGCCAAAAGTTGCTTTACACACGCGTTCACTTCATTCAACCGCCCAAAATGTGGCATGTTAATGAGCCCCAGCAACCTAGATTCATCCAGCCATTGTGCCCATGGTTCCGGAATACACATGATTGGTCCGCCTACGACTGAAGGCAGCGACTCGTAGGGCTCATTCGCTACATCCCTCAGCAGCAGCAAGTCATGGTCCTCATACTTCATTTTCATCAGCGTAGGGACTATGTCGGTAGTGCACACCATCCCTTGCGACAGCGATGGCATCTTTGGTTGATATTTCTAGTTTTTGGTCAGTCATCGAGGCTTCGCACCAGGTCGGGTGGGAGCAATATAACCAAGAATATCCTTGGCAGAGACCTCGGTGCAGATAGCGGAGTCTATAGCTCCAGAGCTGGATGGCCTCGTCTGGGCAGCCGCGTCTTCCTGTACCCTTGCTGATATCCTTGTCTGCCTCTTGGTCGGCACTGGCGAGCGTTATTGCTTCCCCCCTCGCTTCTTCGTCGGGATGTTGGATGACCCAATCTGCATGCTGGTGACTTCTTCTACTATGGCAACTGGTCGAATCGGTGAGTCTCATTCACTAGAAATCTCAACTATGTCGGGGTTACTTTGCATCCTGCAACACTTACCCACAGTCGTGAGGCACTCTCACTTTCACCCTACACCTTTCCCAATTCGCTTGACACTCTTTGCAGACCTATCTCAATCACTCTTTGTAACTGCAAATCAGCTCAATGGTGCTTCCATCCTGTGTCGAACCCCTTCATATAGCATCTAAGTGATCCATCATTCATCATTATGAAATCAACCGCGATGTTCATGACTAAATCCTGCAATAATCCCCAAATCTGCCATCAATATTTCCAACCCAACAGTCGGATCATCCATAAATGCGCGTCGCTTCACCAACCGTCGTCGACTAACTGCTTTTAACTACCCATGTTTATTGTTGATTTGACTAAATCGTAGCCCTGCGACTGTCGTGGTCTAGCAACCTAACTGTGCTAATGCCCCATATTCTTGTGTAGCCCCTTCCTTCTGGTGTGCCCTTCCTTTTTCTATATATCCAATTTTTTTTCATTGCGCAGTGCCTTAGGTATTGCGCGGTTCTTTCTCCGTCCGATAGGGCTTCAAGCGACTTCCATTCACAAGCTTTGGTAGCACTGCCCCATTTAACTACTACAATTGAACTGCACCCCCATAGGTAATAGAATTAACAAGATAGGGACCTAACATTTGAAGCATTTGTAACTTACCTGGATGCTTCAAGAACTTGTTGTCGTAGAGCAGTAATAAATCTCCTTGCTGAAACTGTTTATTTTTTATATGGCGATCATGCCACGCCTTTTGTCGATCCTTCTCGATGCGCTGATGGAATCCTGCAATAAAATGGTTTTCTTCAAGCTGCATCAACTATGTTGCGCTCTCTTCTAAGGCTGCATCATCATCCATGTCGGTTGGTGCTGCAATGAAGAGGCTGGGGACGATGTACTCCATGGGCATGACTACCTCTTGTCCATATACCAATTTGAACGGTGTTTTCCCCGTCAATCTTTTGCGAGTGGTGTGATACGCCCACAACACAGCTGGAATCTTCAAATCCCAGTCATCTCGGTTAGCATTACATACCTTTGTAAGTGCATGCTCTGAGATTTTGTTGAACGCTTCTACAGTCCCGTTTGCCTGCGGATGATATGGTGTACTTTTCTTCTGTTGTATCTGCAGTTCCTCTATCGGTGCTCTTACTGTGTGATTGATAAAATGGATTCCTTAGTCACTCATCAATACTCTTGGATAGTCGAACCATGTCACAATGTTATCAAATAGAAATCTTGATGTTGTCGCAGCAATGCAGTCCACAATTGGGGCAGCCTCCGCCCATCTTGTCAAGTAGTCTGTTGATGTGATTATGTACCACGCACTAGTTATTTTTTTGGGTGGGTTGATTGGACCCACAAAATCCGCAGCCCATTTATCAAAAGGTTGCAAAGTCACCTGCGAGACTAGCAGCATCTCATCTCATCGCGATGGTTTCCCAGTGTGTTGACATACATCGCATATGCGCACATAATCTGCTGCATCATTATGGATGGTAGGCCACCAAAGACTTGCACTAAGTACCTTCCTTGCTATTGCACGACCCCCATAGTGCCCCCAGCGACTCCTGCATGTGCTTTCGCTAAGATTTGCCCTTGTTCATGTGGTAGGACACATCGCCGCAAGATTTCATTTGGTCCAAGCTTATACATGTGTCTGGTAATCAACTGATAATCAAAAGCTTTAACCACCAACTGCTTCTTTTGACTTGTGGAAAGTTCTTCTGGTGCGATTCATGAATCCTATTGCCAGAAACTGGATTATTGGGGCATAATGGTCGTTTGCCATGTCAACTTGAAATAACTGCGCGTCGGGCAGTCCATATTCAATATTAGTAGGCTCTTCACCTATTTCAATTTTGGATAAATGATCGAGGCCAGCATTCAAGTGACCCGAATTCACAATTATTTCAAAATCAAACTCCTGAAAGAGAAGTAACCAGCGGCATATCTTCCCCCCCAACACAGGCTTATTGACCATATACATCAAAGCAGAGTGGTTAGTAAACATCTTGAAGTGGCCACCTAAAAGGTAACACCTGATTTTTTGCAGCGCATAGACCATTTCCAGACCTTTGCGCTATGTGGTCGTATAATTCCTCTCAACGAATGACAACTTCTGAATAGTGAAAGCAATTGTGTGATCCAGATTTCCTTCTCTTGGTTACGTGAGCACTAATCTTAGTGCAACAGAAGATGCATCAACATGCACATGGAATTCTTTGTTTCGATCTGGGAATACAAGTATTGGTGTTGAAGCCATCTTGGCCTTCAGCATGTCGAAGCTACTTTGACATTTTGGACTCCATATAAAGACATCATCCTTCTTCAGTAGTTTCTCCATTGGGGCAGTGATTGTAGCATATCCTTCAATAAATTTGCGATAGTATCGAGTGCGCCACAGCGTCACCCTGAGCATCTTTACATTGTTCAGTGGTGGCAAGCTCAAAATGAGTGCTATCTTTGTAGGATCGACCAGTAATCCTTGCTTGCACACAATGTGACCCAACAGTATCCCAAATGGTGCACAAAAAATGCACTTCTTGGAGTTCAACGCGATCTGATGCTGTCGACACCTTTCCAGCGTCAGTCAAAGGTTTGCCAAATGATCCTTGATTAGGCCATACACTGTCCAATCATCCATATACACCTGTAGGAACTTCTGAATGAAATATTTAAATGTCGCAACAACAACTCGAGAAAAGATTGCAGGCGCATTCTTCAACCCAAAAGGCATCATCGTGTATTGGAAGCAGCCCCACTTAGTGACAAACGTGGTTTTATGTCGATCCTCCTTGGTGATTCTGATCTGGTGATAATAAGAGAATCCATCTGTGAAAGAGTACATTTCTTGACTGCCTACTCCTGTAAGTACTTCATCAGTGAAAAGGGTCGAAAAGGGGTTATGCATATAGGCATCATTCAATTTTCTTAAGTCGACATAGATCCGAAATTCACCCATTTTCTTGTCTTGGACCACCATGTGACTGATCTAATCTCATTCTTCTACTGGCTCAATGATTCCAGCATCCAACATCCGGTCAAGTTCAGCCTTGATTCTTTCTTTGTATCATGGATTCAAGCGATATGGCCTCTCTCGTACTTCATTTCTAAGAACTTTGTTGGAAAGAGATCTTGAAATTCAGGTAGCAAGTCTGTGATTTTTGCCATGGTCTCCTCATCCCAATAGACCCCAACACTTGCAAATTTTGGGTTCTCTTCTGTCCCAATATTAACCTTTCTGATCTTCAAGGGCTGACTAATGGGATCAGTTGTACATCTAGTGCTGCAACGTCCCTACTTCCTTATGTCTGTGGGATATTTATATTTCGTAGCTCATCATCATCTTCAGGTTCACTAGACATGTTATAGCATTCCATTATTGACTGCATGCGACATTGTGCATGTGGATCCACAGGGTATGCGACTGGTACAACTTTTAGAACCATGTCTCGAATAATCTGAAGTGCATTGTTAACATAGGGGTTAGCGTCTGCAAAATGAAAGGTCTGCGCAAAGAAAACCGACAGCTCCTCCCAAGTAGTTATGTCCCTTTGTAGCTCCACTGATACATACCAAGATCTTGGAATTTCATCCAGGGTGTGAATGAAGGCATGGACCCATTCATCCTTTGGACGTGATTCCCACAATGTTTGGCGTTCCATCAAATTATCGCCAGGTTCATTCCATCCATCATACCTCCCAGCGTGGTATTCCTTTGCATTGCCAAAGCAAACTATCATCAAGCGTCGACACTTGGCCTAAGTAATTGTCTTTTTGTAAGTTTCCCACCAGGGTGCTGCAGTAGCCTTCAGTGCTTCCTCCAGTGCCAGCAATCGCTGTGGTTCTTAGACCTTTTCTTCAAATTCCATTAAGAACTATTGGCCTAGGAAAGAAGCATAAGGAAGAAGTCACGCACAAGCAAAAAAAGGTGCGTCGTGTGCACAACAGAAAGAAAGGAAGGTCGCGAAGGAAGCAAAGGACCAGGGCGGGCATAATGCAAAGGCGCACGATGAAGGAAAGGTGAGCGCATGGGTGTGCAGGTGATAATGGTCAGAAAACAACAGGTGCAGATTGTGGCCATTTAAGGCGGCGTAAGCCTGTAGCAACACATCTATGAGGGAATATTTGTAAGTTAGGCTGATAGTGCCTCGTGTCAAGTCGTAATCACCACAACTGTAGCCTGAGGGGTGGCTGATGGTGACAGTTAACGGACTGCCTATATGCAGTCGACCCTGCGTGGTCATGTAAAATAGTATCAATAGGAGGGATTTACTAGTGAGAGGGTTGGTGATAGTTGGCTTTTCAATAGTTAGAGGGTTGGTCCTGAGTTTGGTATTGGTTGATCAATGGTTGGTAATAGTTATTGTTTTGGCTGTTCATGGGTGATCCATAGTGAAGGACGCCACTTTGCTATAATTTTGTAGAGATTAGAGGAAGAGAAGACTTAGGAAGAGTCTGGTAGCGATAGGAGGCTATTGAGCCACAGATCTGGTTGCTATGTGTGCAGATTGCTAGGAGTAGAGGTAGGGTAGAAGAACAAACCAGAGAGCATGAGAACCAAAAGTCCGAGTCATAAAGACATATCATAATATCAGTCTGCATCCTGCAAACTACAAGGTGCTATATCTTTTTCTCATGCCAGATGAAGAGCACCTTGGTGGTTTTTCCCAAACGGGTTTCCACATTATCTCTTGTGTTTGAATGGGTGACTGATGTTGTGAATGTTTATGTGAATGGTTGTTATTTTTTTTTTGTATGGTGATGAAATATTGATTAAATGCTTGATGTTATACTGTAATAAGTAGATGAATGTTTGGGAAGCGTCGTTGAAATATATGTATATATCAGCCTGTGCATTTATGTCTTAAGTCACGACGCAATTCACAGACGGTCTGTTAGCATGAGTCAACTGCGCTGCACAAGTTGCGCTAGTTGTGAGGTTGAGAACAAGGATAGGTTACACGCGCTGACATATTGTTGTGCTCAGTCGCGCAAGACTGACTCCACCATCCAACCATCCAGTTGCCTTCATCGAGCGCCTTGGCCACGCGCCAAGGGACTATAATCCCTTGACAATCACGGAAACATCGTTCTGATGGTTACCCATCGAAGAGATATCTCGGGTGAGACTGCACCTGATTTGTGGGCGTTGTCGATGGGGCTTGCTCTGTCGGGCCGGTATCTCGGGTATTTGTTAGGTTGACGGGCTGCGCAGAACCTGGGTCACGCGAGTTAGGAAAAGTGGCCAACAAGAACACAAAAAGTTCAGGCAGCCCATCCTAAACCGGTGATTCTACAATCTCAGTCGTGACATGGTGCAATGACTGCGTGATTAATTCACACTTTCTACAGGACACCTTGTGCATATGATTTTTCCAATTTCCAGCACATGCTTAGAATTAGAAGACGCAGAACTAGCGCTACGCCAACCAAGTTCTCCGTCAATCATGGGGTTAATATAATCTTTAGAGATATTGTAGGCATGGTCCCACCCCTTGAAAACTTCATCTTTTACTGGTTCAATGTATCGTCGGCCTTCATCAGGATCCATAGGCGCGATGACCCTAATATCTTGGTTCTCAAAAGTCATCATCTGCTTTTTGAAATTAATGACTTCCATGCTATCGTTGGCCCATCCAACCCCTAGCAGTGTAAGGTATAAGCCTTCACCATTAACAACTTCAATTATGTCAAAATCAGCACGAGTCCTCATACCTTCAACATCTACGATCAGGTTAGATACCTGTCCAATTGGTTGCACCTTTGCCTGATTAGCTAATCGCAGTTGCATCAGGGACCATCCCAGTGTCGGTTGCCCCATCTTTTTCCATGTCTGCTTTGTTAGGATATTTACATCTCACCCTAGATCCAGAATGATTGAGTCGACTTCATAGTCTCCAATCTGAATATTCATATGCATCTTCTTGCCTGTCTTTTTCTTATGTAAAGAATTCACCACGGACTCCTTACCCCGGCAACGCAACAAATTTTCAATCTCAGCCAAAGCATCTGGGTCTCTTGCTAGCGATAAACAACTCTCAAAGAAGTGCTGCAAGGTACCATGCTACCGCGATGGTCCTACCTCTAGTGTAGAATCAAAAGCAGGAGGCATTTCATAGACACGTGACTTACTAAGATTTCTTCTAATCGCATCCAATGCTCCAAAAAATGTTTCCTTTTCAGTTGCGATATCGAACGGTGTCTTATTCTATCCATCCAGTCGAATCTGTGGGAGGGGCCCATCCTCTCCTGTTGTGGCTCCTTCGCGGGTGACAACGACAACGTCAAAATCCGTTGTTCTGGGCTCCGCGGAGATCGTCGCTACTGTCGACCCTTGATTCTAGTTCATTGGGGGTTTCTAAGTCAGCGGCAGATTCTGGTTCAACAGGGGGGTTCATAGGTTGGTTCACAGTCTGATTATGGATTGGAACTTGATTCTGGGTCTTCAATTGGTTCTAGTTTTTCAGTTGATTCTGAGTCTAGAACTGGTTTGGGCTCTGTAACTGAGGAACATTCCCAACATGCCATCTTGCAATTAGCTGTGGGAAGTTTTCGACAGTATGATCAATCGCCGTGCAATGTGTACATGAGCATTGCAAGTTTGGGCAATCTCTCTGATAGTGCCCAAATACCCCACAATTATAACACTGGGCTGATCCGCGACCTCGTCCTCCTCCTTGTTTGAAGCCTCCTCCTCTTCCACAGAATCCTCCGTGAAATCCTCCCTGTTGTTGGTATTGTAGCTGAGCCATCTGCTACACCATGGGATTTGGCTGTTGCTGAACATATTGTGCGGCTTGAACATACTATGGCTGTGGCTGAGGCATCATCATTTGATTGTACTGCGGTTGCAACGCAAATTGTGGCTGTGGTTGCAATGGTATAAATTGCATCTGCAGCGGTGGCATATACTACGGTCGAGAGTTTACCATCTGAGGTTGTGTCTGCGGTTGCTATACTATTTGATGATCTTCGCCCTTCACAAAGTATGAATCATATGTTCTCTCTTGCAACAGATCTTATGCACGACAATCTTTGTCTTCATGTCCCATCGATTTACAAAAAGAAAAATATAGGTTGGATGGTTTTGACACCATTTTCTACATGTAGCTACACTCTTCACGTCGGTGCCCATAAACTTGACATATGCGACACCATGGTACACTGTCACAACTTAATGGGTTCGGTGCTCCTGAAACTAGATAATTTCGGAAACTGGGGCAGTTATCTTTGGTGTGTCCATCTGCGTGACACCGAGTGCACCAAAGATTGTCACGATCTTCTTTCGCCTTCTTGATGTATTGTAACTGAAGCATTAGATTTTCCAGTTGTGCCTGGATTTGATTCATGCCAAATGCACTCTCTCCAACCGATGAAGATTCCAACTTCATCGCAATCTCTAGAGCCTCGCTCTGTGTTGCGATCTTTTCCTACATCAGTGGTTGTCGGATATGAGGTACCAAGGTTGCAATAAACCACTCTTTATGCTGAACATAACTCATATCAAAGCTGACTCGTGCCATCAATGTTTTAAACCTTTGGTCAAAGTCCCACACAGTTTCATTCGGAAACTGCTTAATCTATTTCAACTCAGTGATGTATTGTGCCAATGATTTAGGTTTCCAAAATTCTTTGATTAGTCCCCTCCAAACCTCATCCAAAGTTTTTGTAGGGGCCCCCGTAAGGACCTGTATAAATTTCATATACCAATCTAGCACACGGCCCCATAGAGTAGTCGCTAGTTGTCCCTTCTTGACATCATCATCTGTGGCCTGTCTAATAGTCCATACTGCCTCGTAGAGGAACCAGTACCGCTTGGGATCATCTGTCCTGTTCCCATGAAACAAAGGTAACTTAATATCGCCTCCCGACATCCTTGGCCTTCTTCCTATAGACGTCGATCTATTACTAGAATGTTGTTGACACGTCGGGCAAGCAGACGTGGAATTCGTGTTTCTCCCTGACTTTGAAGTGGTGCGTGGAGGCGTGGGCACATTGCTGTTAGGGTTTGATATTACTGCTATCCTAGGAGTAGTATGGGTTTGGTCATCCTCTTCGTCATTGTAGGGTTGCTTCGTCCCGTGTGGTTGTACTTCGCGGTTTTGTGTGTTGATCCCAGCAGGACCTTCCCATGTCCTTTGCCTCTTCTCTCGTCGAAACCTTGCTCCTCCACTTGTACAACCACTTTCTTCCTCAGCTTCCCCTCACAGTCTCATCGAAACTTGCACACATCTACCCCTTACCTTCCCATTCGTCTCCCCCCTTTAGTCACGGTATCTACCGCCTCCGCACACCCGAGTTCTACTACTCTAGGTGCATCTTCAATATACCCTTTTTGTAGACAAGCATTTTAATTGACAACTGTAGAGATAATAAGAACCTACCTCTAGGCTTGTTGAAAAATTCCCTTTCTACTTCACTGTAAGACTTGGTAGTGTCGACTGCGAACTCCATGATGTAGCCTTCTAGGATACTATCCATCCAAGTCTCAACAGCTCGTGACGCTCTATTGTCGGTTTCTTGCAATTCCTGGATCAATTTAGGGGTCCAGGATGTTGGCTCTCCTCCTTGGAAATTTGTCTTCTTGTATGTAAACTGCGCTAACCACTCGTACAGTATAATGGGAAAAGTACAAAAGAAATACTCGTGAGGACCTTCGTGTATGTAATTTGCCAACCACTTGTCTGTTGTCAATCCAAGGTTATGATTTTCTGCTTTAGCAAATTCTTGCAGCTTCTGGTCAAACCAATCTTGGATTTCTGGTTGCGTCGGATGCCACATCCCCTCCTCTCAGTCGCAACAAGGTCCCAGCAATAGAACCATTTGTTGGATCAACCCTCAACCAATAAAACCCAGTCGATAGGGGTCCCACTTTGCTGACACTCGACTCACTGCGATCTCCCTGAGCATCGGCCCAGACAGGTTTTACCCCGTCGAGCAACACCCGCAAAGCGGATGAGGTCTCACCCGAGATGTTTGAGGGAGGGCTAATGGAACCAAGTTTCTACAGTATAGAAGAGGGTTATGGCATCGATGGTTCATCAGCTCGAAAACTATATTAGATCAAATTCTCTAACATAATCATTCATTATTGCGCATCATTCATTTATAACTGTAACAGATCTAGATCGAAAAATATAACAACATTCATAAACGATAAAATATCGCATCATAGATCCATGTTTCATATTTACTTAGCATTCATCATCAGGTTTGCAGGAACATAAAGATAGAAAAAGACAAAAGAAGATAACAACAATTCAGATCAACATTTGTCTCATCATATTACTTCTGCGCAATCACCCACAGATCAAAACAGATAACAATTCATCTCAGACAGATAACAACTTGTTATCTTTCTCTCTCTATCTATGTATGTATCCATTGATATCTCCATTCACAATTCTTCTTTCTATATATAGGCTTGCGCCTTTACATTCATGGTCCACTTCTAACTAACTCATAACTAATTTAACTGACTAATAACCAATATCTACAAAAAATGGTCAACAAGTACAAAAAGTGACCAAAAAAATCAAAAGTAGTCTATCTTCCACCTATCGCGCTATCTTCATCTTGCACGATGTCTTCTGAGCTTGCGCAACATCCACGATCCTGCGCAACTTACCCCAACCCCTTGCCAACATGGATACAAGTCATCTGGCTAGAGTTTGGCCATTTTGTGAGACTGTAGCAAATGATAATATCTTGAGCACTACAAAATTTGTGCAACTCATACCCGAATAAATTTTCACCTAGATCTTCAGAACTCCTTTTGTATCTGTTAGAAAGCTCAAGGTCTTCGTCTAACCAAAGAGGATTAGGGTTGGAATAGTTGCTTAAAAGAATAGTTTGGTTAAAGATCGAGCATTGAAGTCACCCATCAAAAGGATATTTCATTCCTTCCTTAAACAAGAAATATAATGTTCTAAACGATCAAAAGGACAATTTTTATCTAGATTGTTTTTTTATAGAAGTTGGAATTAATAGGGGCAAAATAGCAAATGGATATGTACGTTTTTTCATCATTAATGTATGTGATCTCTATCCAAATAAATTGGTTGTAAGGGTCCCTTTTACAAATCCTAACACGTGGGAATATGTTCTTCCTAATGTAATAAGCCATACCCCCAATGCCTCTACAACATGAACGTTTATTCCATATTGACCATAGGACATATCCGTCTGTATCAGGGACCCTCGACTCCTCGTGTTCCCAAGTTTCAACCAATAATATAATATCAATTTCACTCGGGATCCAACTTAATTTAGGGCCTTTGATCCATGGAAATCCTCGACAGTTCTAGGATAAGATCTAGAGTGTGTCAAATTTCTATTTATTACTATCCTTTTGGTTTCTATCTCTAATAACAACTTTCCCATTTCTGATTAATATTCATTTTCCCTCCTTCCTAGCTTCTTTTACCTTTTGGACCTCCTTTCTTAATTCGACTTGATCCTCTAGAATGAGGTCTTTATTTAAAAATATACCCAGGTCTTTTAAACTTGATGTCTTACTGAGTATGTTGTATTTTTGTTCAGTAGAGCTAACCTTAACCCGTATTAGCCTTTATTTATTCTCAATTAATTTCCCCAACATGTTTGCTTCTATGAGACCGATAGTTTCTATTTGTAACATATTGTGAAGTTTTGTCTTGACAATGGCTGACGTATCATCTTCTTCCTCCTCTTTTAAACAAAAAAATTATGAGCTTTAAAGCTCTTTTGTTACGCTCATGGTTTAAGGCTATGAGCTTATTCATTTCCTCTTTGATGTGTTTGATATCTATTTTACCTTCTATATTATTTAGGGTTAGGTTGTGGTTAACTTTTTCCTCTATCTCTTTAATCATATCCTTTAACTTAATATTTTCCAATGTATCCGCCTCTCCTTGTTCGGGTGTTTTTTCTATTTGCATTGCATGAAGGCTAGTCTCCCTTATCTCTACCTTGCTCCATTTTTTTTTTTCTTATCGCCTAATTGTTTTTTGATCTCTTCTTGAAAAGATGTGAATTTATTATGGAGCATGGATTTTAACTCTATATGGAGTTTAACTTCTCTTTCTTCCTTACGTTTCTCTAAGGATTCTATATATTCATAAAGTTTAGTCTCTCCTTCTTCCGTACGTTTCTCTATCGAATCCATAAAATCATAAAGGTTATGTAGGGTAACTATGCTAGGTCTTCCTTTAACAATTTTTGGAAAATGCGGTGAATTACTCATATTTATGTAAATGTGTATAGAAAAAACTAAACCTAAAAATAGAAAACAAAATACAAAATAAAAATAAAAATAAAAATTAAATTAAATTAAATTAAAAAAAAAGAGGGAAGAAAAATATGCACCTAATTTAGAGCCTCAACTAAATGATGAAGATGCCCTAGCCTCAAGAGTAGAGTACTTCACTAAGTTTTTCACCTTTAACCGAGGATTCTTTTACACAAGGTTTCACAGCATAATGTCCAAAATTTTAAACTAAAAATATATAATAAAAAAAAAACTTATGCATATAACCTAGAGCCCCCAAATGAAGATACCCTAACCCCAAGAGTGGAGTGCCCATAAAATTTATGGCCCGTTTTCACAGGAACAAGAAAGAGTTTCATTAAAGATCCTAATAATATAAAAAGAAAATTACTTTAAAGCTCCCTAATCAGAAATTAAAAAAGAATAAAAACAAATTCTTATATTGAATTATTATGTTAGGAAGGAATTCGAAAATAGTTATATCTCCCTGTACCGCATGAATAAATATTATAAAAATTAATATTTTAATTGTTTAATAAAAATACTAATTCATCTTTCAAAATAAGCGTTTACTCAAATTCAATAAAAAAAATTACTTACAATTAATTCCATTTCAAAATGCAATGAAATTAATAAAATAAAAAAGCAGTAACACCAAAACCATGAAATGTAAAAGTTCAACGGATATGCATTACGTAATTCTATATATTATTAAAGAAAACATAACTGTCTAAACACAAAAGATTGTACTTTTATGATTACGCATCGTTGCGTGTACTTGCACGAGGCAATAATAATGATATTACATCATAATATAATATATCTATAGATTGACTAAAAGATTAAATGAGACAAAGAAATAAAAACTGATTTGTGTGTTTCCGGGTTCATTTCAGATTCTGAATGATGTCTAAGTTGGTCACCTATAGTCGTTTGAACAAATCCCAATCTATTTCTCATGCATTTCACCTACCTAACAAATGGTTGCGTAAGCTATTCCTAAAACCATTCAAGATGCCAATCATTCAAATTTTAATTCTTTTTAAGGACTTGTCTATTATGTTGATGTCTTGGGAGAAGGCAATCATTTAATATTCACATTATCTATGAGATATGATTTATATTTGTTTGTTAGTGTAGAATCAACTTGACTCGATCATATATTCATTGACTTGCACATAATTGTTTGCAATTAAACTTAAATTTATAATATAAGTGACATATTATAGTGTAAAAAATAGTTATATAAAATGATTAACTATAAATTATAACTAAATTAAGCTACTTAAATAATATAAAATATAGATGTGTGAAATCTTTTTAATGTATCTCAAAGTTATAAGAAATAATAATATTTACAGGCCAAAATCAACCCGATTTCGTCTTTTTACATAATATTTAAAGTTTGTCTTTTATAATCCAATTAAAAAGCAACCCATATTATAATAAGTTTTTTTTATTATATAATATTACATATTTGGTTTTGCATAATTCAATAAAAAAAACCAACACATATTTCTTTCACATATTAATGTTATCCTTTCTTGTATGGTTGAAACCCATATTATAATAATTTTTTTATTATAATATTACATATTTGGTTTTGCATAATTCAATTAAAAAACAACAACACATATTTCTTTCACATATAAATGTTATCCTTTCTTGCATGGTTCTATATAAAAGTATAGAATTGTTTGGTAATATATTTTTTATACATATTTGTTTGACCTCTAAATGATGTGTTTTGTTGCCATTGTGTGGTGTATACAGAGTAGACAATTATTTGTCATAATGGTGTAAGATTTTGTACACTAACTTTACATTTATTATATTTATTGGACTATTGTTTACAATGTAGTTTTAAACTTTGTGAATACTATAATTATTGGACTATTGTTTACAATGTAGTTTTAAACTTTGTGAATACTACAATTATTACAATGTAGTTTTAAACTTTGTGAATACTACAATTATACGATTACAATGGTAAGTGTTTATGTAATTACTTTTTATATTTTAATTATTGTTTATAAGATAGTTTTAAAGTTCGATAATGCTATAGTCACAATGTGTTTATAAGTTTATGTATATATTTTTAATGTTTAAATTTTCTATGATAATATGTTTAATTATTAGTATTAGCATTAGCATTTTTCTAAGGATTTTTGTTGTTTTGTGAACTTTTAGACTAGTTTTGTCATAAAAGATGAAGTCAATGGCAATGGTAGATGAAGGTAATAACATCAATTCTAGGATTTTTTTGATGGAGTACACTTATATAGGTAAGATTATATTTGCATTATTTTGATTTTATGAAAATATCATGATACTTAGTTAATATCCTTTCTACATATATAGGTTTAATGGAAGAAAAAAACTGCACATAAATTTGAGCTGAATATAATTAAAAAGTTTATAGAATAAAAACTTAGTTTTTTTCTTTGAATGCACCATATTACATGGTCCAACAATAAATATGTTTTAGCGTTGAAATCTCATTAAAATTTTTGAATCCCCATGCCTTACATCCAAAATTGAAATGTCTGAACTATGTAGGAAGTCCTCAGATGGATGCCAATAATGCAACAACAACATGTAGTACCCACCAAAAGTGAATGGGATAAACATTTGCAACATTCAAGTTTTGTATAATATCAAAGTGAATAATGGGTTAAGAGGACCCACCAAAACTGAATGGAAGACAATAAATTCCACAAAGGCACTACAATTCCATCATTGAACATTTTTTTCTAATTACAACCCCTTAACATTTTTTTCAAAGAAAAACATTGCAAGTGAACCCAAAGGATGCTTCTTCACACTCTTGGGTGATAAACATCTTGGCTTAGACTAGTGCACCTCATCCATAGGATTCAAATGGTGCATCGGTTGGCACAGAAGTAGCAACAATTAATTAGATGTCAAATTTAATAGGCATCCTTTATGACAAAATTTATTGGGACTAACATCCCGACTTTATCTCTTTTAATTGGAATTTAACAAAAAAATGCTTGGGACTTACATCCGACTTTATCTTCTCATCTAATGGTCTCCTAGAGCTTTCCTACCCCAAAAGTATTACTTCATATCTGTTTTTATCTTGAAGGCCCACCACTAAAGAAGGACAAATGTAGGGAAGACCAATTCTTTTAATGGCTCAAACTTACTCTCAAGATCCATCCATCTCATTTTTTGCATTCATAAGGTTTCTTTGATGTTGTTGTTGGAGCTTAAATCCTCTTAGGTCAAGGGGGACAAGATTATCACCCAACCCATGGAATGATTTACAAATATATGTAGTATGGCAAAAGCTAAAAGAACTTTAGGCTCCAATTTTTGAAATTTTGAGCTTTTTCTTAGACAACAATCGTGGTCCACATTAGTGCAGAGGGATTATTCATCATGGAATTCATCTATATGGTCAATGGATAAGTAGCCATAACACCCCCGATCCAAGAGAAAAATGAGATATTTACGAAGCCTTTAAGCAAGTTTTCAATCTACATACTCAATCACTTTTGTCGACCCCAATTTGGTGGAAATACTCAATATTCCTCTCAAATATTGGAACATTAGATCTCATGACCATTGATAACAATTTGGCCAAGTTTATCAACATGGATGCAAAACTCAAGGATTCACCTACATCTACTTTTTTTTTCATTTAAGCTTTCCATCAATACATGACAATATGCTTCATTATTAACACTATCATTCTTCAAAAGTGTCTTTGTTGTTTTTTTAACCTCTCAATTAGTTTTATTATAGAATATGAAGGAAAAGGTAGTGGAAGATGGAGACAATAACATTGATTTTAAAATATCTTCAAAGAAAAACCCCTATATATAGGATCAATATTTGCACCATTTTGCTTATATGAAATTACAACAAAAGTTAGTGAATGTCCTTCCATGTTTATAAGCCAAAAGAACACAATTATGGAATATAAATTTGAGAACTAAATATAATTATCAAGTAGATATATAATTAACGAATATAAAATCTTGATTTGTTTTCCTCAGGGAATCATATTACTTAGTTTGACAATAAATACTTTTCAGCATTGAAGATAGAAATTTTGAATCCCCATGCACTACTTTCAAAATTGTAATGTCTAAACTAAGTGGGGATGCCTCATAGGTATGCCCATACTACAACAACAACAGGTCAAACCCAACAAAAGTGAATGGGATCAATATTTGTAAGATTAAATTTCAATATATTATCAATGTGAATATTAATGGGTCAAGAGGATACACCAAAAGTGAATGGAGGAGAATGAATTCCACAAAAGCGCTACAATTCCATATTTGCACAAAAATCACTTTATCATATTCTTCTCCCTTTATGATATTTTTTATCCAAGTAAAAATTTGCGGGGGAACCGACAGAATGCTTCTTCACACTCTTAACTGACATCTCTAGTAAACATGTTAACTTAAATTAGTGTGCCTCACACAGGGGGATTTGAACCAAGAACATGTTGGTATAGAAACCAAAATTTTCCCAACGAGGTTGAAGACAACCAATTGAGCTAACCCTTTGTGCTAATATTGTTTGGAACATCTCATCCCACCATCAAGCACTTAAGAAAGAGTGATATTATTAGTACCTTCCTAACCTGAATTGACCCATGAAGCACAAACATGTAATGCGCAGGAATTGAACCTATGCGGGGAGGATAACAACTTATCCTCTAAACCACCTAATCTAAACCCAATTAACATCATCCCCCTTGTCATATATGTTAAAACATATGGCTTACATGTGTAATAAAGTCACCTCAATGACTTTAGGGTTTTCAATTATTATTACCTTTTAGGGTTTTGGACAAATGATCACCTCTTGAATATATATGAGTGGTGATCTCATTGTAACATGTCTGAAGTATTTTCATAATATAAGATTGTGTTATTTTTACTAACCCTATCTAGGGTTTCAACATTTAGTGATCGAGTTCATTTTCATAGCATGGCATTATTATTACATTTAATTTTAAGAAGAAATTGGGGTCTGATAAAGAATTAGAGGATAAGAGAAAATTAAGATATTGTAAGGAGGTGATTAACCCCAATCTTGAAGATCAACAATACCTCTCCATTTTAACTAGCATAAAGAAGAAAATCAACATTGCTAAAATAAGAAAAAAACACTCATGACCTCCATAGTGAAGTTGGGGTTGGACAATTCCTAAAACGCCATGGGTAGATAGGATTTGTCATCTTTGCGAGACTAAGAAGGTTGAGGATGAAAAAAAATACTCTTAGATTGTCCCATATACACCCACATTAGATCTCAATTTCAAAATACGTGTTAAAATAATGGCCTTCATAACCTTTTAACTCAAGAAAACTATCATGACTTAGGAATGCTTATCTTCAAGCACATAAATAAAATTCTAGAGAAATCCAAGTAATTTCTTAGTGTTTTTTCTTAAGGTCCTATAGAACAAATTTGGTATTAGTCGACGTAAATAACCACCACCATCATTGTTAGAGCAAGTCATATGTATTTAGTGGCACCACACAACCTCCTTTGTTAGCACACTCACGAGCACCCCAAGTCATTGTGAAGAGATTTTCATTGGTTAATAGGTTGAGAAAAAGGAGAACATGCTGATGAATTTGAAGGTTTTGTTCTCATTTTTTCCTTAGTCATTGCATACCCAATCAAAAAAGGAGTTTCCATAACAACCACTATTTATATTTGCATGTCGATGTCATTTAATATATACCAAAGACAAGGATTAATACTGTTGAGCGTGATAATCTAGAGATCTGAACCAGTGTTCTAACCAAGAAACGAGAACCAGATATCTGAACCAACGTTCTGACCAAGAAATGAGAACCAGATATCTAAACCAACGTTCCGACATCGATCCAGTGAGCTTATTGGTGGGAAGGAGATCTGACAGAGATATGGTTTCAGCGATCTGATTGGTGTAACAACGATCTATCCAGTGATCTGTTCAAGCCTTTCATCGTCGATCTAAGATCTCCAAACACTGACCTGGATCGATTCTGTTTGAACTGAGCACTCTCCCAATTGCTGGTCTACATGCACCACTACATGAAAAATATTAGATCGAAGTGTTGAGGAGTGCATGCAACGACATTGTTGGAGGTAGGGCTCTTTGCTTGATTGAATCGATGTTGGGTCAGTGATTCCTGGTGGGTCAAGGATCTAAGGTTGATTGGGAGGAGTTCACCCAATGGGGACTGAGGGGGGTGGATTTGGGTCGACCAATGCCCCTTACTCAAAATTCGAGAGGCTAGTTGCTGAGCAAAGCAAGAAGGCCCCTAAAGGAGTCCTTCTAAAATTCATGAAAAGGATTGAGGAGGTCTGGTGGTTGCTCTGCCGCTGGAGGACACTATCTAGGTGGCTCTCTCGCTGGAAAATCGGGCATTGATTGGGAAATTTACTAGTCTCTGGCCTTCACCAAAAACCACCGAGAGTTGGGTTCAAAGGAACTGGAGCCCATTGATCTCAAAAAATGTGGCTTCTTACTCTGTTGGTCGTGGATACTTCTTATTTGACTTTGAATCTAAGGAAGAAAAGGACTTAATCTTCCAGAATGGGCCCTACTTCATGGGTCCGCAAGGACTTTATTTGAACGGTTGGATGCCATACTTCGACTTGGAGGCAGACATCCCTAAGGCTATCCCAGTTTGGGTTAGGATTCCAAACCTACCAATGCATTGACAGAATCCAAAATTGCTAAATGCAATTGGGAATGCCCTGGGAAGGTATATCGACATGGAAGCCCAAAAGATCAATATGCATGTGCCCACATCTGCCTAGAGGTGGATATAGAAGCAGGATTACCAGAGGCAATCAAGCTCATGGTAGGGAACTGGTATCACTACCAAAAATTGGATTACGAACAACTGCCATTTAAGTGTAGAGGGTGTCATGAATACAGGCACTTCTACCGAAACTGTCCGCAAAAGCAAGAGGATCAATAGGAAAAAGAGGAAGGATGGAAAAAAGTAAAGAAGAGCAAGACCAAAGCAAAAAATGGAGAAGTACAAAGGAAGGAAGGGGGAAAGAATGAACAAAGGAAGTTTCCACTGGAGGTTAAGGCCATTGAAGCTGAGAATGTGCCGATTGAAATAGAAGAGAATCCCTCCTCAGGAGGGAATAAAGAACCAGGAAAATAAGCTATATTATCATATCAATTTGAGAAGGAAAACGCCTCACAGATCAAGTCAAATTCAGGAGTCGAGGTGGTAAAAGAAGGAGGAAATCAGGAAAAATATGAGGAAGAAATCGATTCCGAGGAAGAGGAAGAAGAGGAAGGTGAGATAGAGATGGCTACACCAAGCAAGAAGAAGGAAAGAGGAAGGAAATCAACAAAAGAGGTGAGGGAGCAAGCCACTTACAAGGACAAACTATAAGGATCCTAGTTAACCCTGGAAAAGCTACTACGAAATACTAGAAACACTCGTCAACAAAGACAATTCCAGAAAGGGATGCCCTCGTCTGCCAAAAGTAAGTAATGAGGGTCCTCTCCTCAAACTGTAAAGGTCTAGGTAGTAAAGTCAAGGAAGAAGCTATGAAATACTTAATTTCTTTAGTCCACCCAAACATCTTATTGATCCAGGAGACCAAGATGGAGAAAGATGCATTTCTCCAGGTTAGTGCAAAATTCTGGAAGAAAGGAGGAGGAACCGTAATTAGCTCAATGGGAGCCTCCGGAGGCATTGGATCGCTTTGGGACGATAAAAAATTCAAAGTAGCCGATATCAAGCATAGCGCTCACCGGATTCTCACTACGCTGCTGCAGAAAGAAACTAAAATCCAGGTAAGACTCTTTTATAATTACGTTCTCGCCTCTTATGCTGAGAAACAAGTATGTTGGGATCTCCTTCGAGATGAAAGGAGCAATCTGCAGTGCAATGTCATTCTATCTGGAGATCTTAATATCATTCTAAGTCAAGCTAAAAAAAAGAGGGGGGTATTTGGTCAGAGATCCCATAAGGATGAGATCATTATGGACTGGGATCTATCAGATGTCATTCCTTCACATGGGAAATACACTTGGAATAATAAGAGGTTGGGGATAGGGCATATAGCCTCCAGTTTGGATAGATTCTTGGTCCAAGACTCCTTCCTCCTCCTAGGACTGAATTCTTCTTCCAAAATCTTGCCTTTTGGGGGATTTGATCACAAAGCAATTATGATCAAGATGAGGAATGACCAGTACCTTAGCCCAATTCCCTTTAGATTTAGCCCGTTGTGGGTCACCCACAAGGATCTCTTGGGGATTATTGTGGATTCATGGTCAGCCCCTGTCACGGGCTCATCATTTTTCATATGGGAAGAAAAATTAAGAAGAGTAAAGAAGGTGCTCAAATCTTGGGCAAAATCAGTTGAAACTCTAAATCAAAAGAAAGTCAAAGCAATGTTAAAGCTTGAGTCTCACCAGAACGACATGGAAAGAAAGCATATTGTTGAGGAGGATCTAAAAAAGGAAATAAATATGCAAAACAAGCTTCATGTTTCCTGTAGGCAGGAGGCTGAAATGTGGAGACAGAAAGTTACGTGCCACTGGCTCAAAGATGGGGACCGTAACATAGGTTTCTTTCACAAGCAGGATGAGGCAAGGATGAATTTCAAATATGTGCATGAGATACATGTTCAAAATCATGTTATTCAGGACTTTGGGGACATCAAAGCGGAAGCATACAGACACTTCAACGAAATATACACGGCTGAGCCTGTCAACAATGCTAAAAACGACCTTATGGAGTTAATCCCTTGAATTGTCAAAAGAAAAGACAATGAAATACTGATCCAAAAGGTCACGATGGAGGAGATAAAAGATGTTGTGGATGATATGGAAGATGATAAGGAACTAGGACCAGATGGGTTCAATGTAACTTTTATTAAGGCATGCTGGGGAATTGTTCAAAAAGACTTATTTAAAATGGTTATAAAATCTCAGGGTTGCGATAAAATAGGTGGTAGCACAAACTCGGCTTTCCTATCACTCATTCCCAAGGAGAAGGATGCCACTTCTTTTGATAGGTTCCAACCCATTTCCTTATGCAACATTGGTTATAAGATAATCATGAAGATTATGGCCAGAATATTAAAAAACATTTTGCCATATATCATACCTAAAAACCAAGGAGGCTTCATTAAAGGCAGGAAAATCTAGGACAATATCATTTTGGTCCAAGAGGCTATCCATTACAGCTTGAAGAACGGTGAAAAAAAATGGTGGTGAAAATAGACTTAGCCAATGCCTTTGACAGAGTCTGCCATTCCTTTCTCTATCAAGCCATGCTAAGATTTGGATTTGAGCCAAGCTTCATCTGATGGGTCAAAGCATGCATTAGTAATCCTTGGATTGCCCCACTTATTAATGGAAAGGCAACAAGTTTTTTTCAAGCTTCGAGAGGACTGAGGCAAGAATGCCCCCTTTCTCCTCTGCTTTATGCCATCCAAGCTTCAGTACTTAGTCTTCAGCTTGAGTAAGCTAGGAGGGATCAAGAGCTTTCTGCCATCAGAATGGCTCGGGGAACGAAAGATATTAATCACACGCAATTTGTTGATGATACAATCCTGCTTGGGGGCGCCAGCCAAATCATTGCTAAAAGATTCAAGAATGAATTGGATTGCTATTGTCAAGCTTTGGGAAGTAAGCTTAATCTTAGGAAGAGCTTAATCTATAGTTGGAATATTAATCCAAGGAAGATGTCGGGAATCTCCTGTATTCTAGAAATTGACGGAGTGACTAGATGGGACTCTTTTGAGTATCTAGGGGTCCCAATCTTCAAAACTAAACCAAAAATATTGGACTGGAATCCACTTATTGAGAAAATTAAAAAGAAAATTCTAAGATGGGGAGAAGTTTGGTTAAATCTGGTCGAGAAACTGGTATTGATAAAGGAAGTTCTGAATAGTTATACTCACTATCAATGCTCTCTGCTGCTAACTCCTCCCAAAACGCTTGCAACAATTGAAATCCTGTTGAGATCCTTCCTCTAGCAAGGAGGGAAAAAATTTGCACTTATCAGTTGGAAAAAAATTAAAATGCCAAGGTTGGAAGGAGGACTGCAAATTAGAGACTTGAAGATCCAAAATCTGGCATTAGGAGCTAAACTACTTTGGAAATTGGTAGATTCAAAGCCCTCCTGGAGCAGTCAGGTAATTAAGCATAAATACTTCTCTGGTTCGAGAGTTAGGTGTCTTGACAATGAGTCAGAGAACCAACAAGGCACTCCCATCTTTTCCCTATGCAGGAAGGTGTTTCCCATGTTCAATGAGGAGCTCCATTTGATACTAGGAAATGGAAAACTTATAAAATTTTGGAAGGATACAATCCTTGGGAAGCCCCCTCCCTATCTCCCAAGAATTAAGAACTAGATGGACATGCAAGATATCAAAACGTTGTGGGATATATCTGTTTGGGAGGACGATCCACCATATCGTTGGGTTGAATGGCTTCTGGCTAAGTTCCCAGCAGACCTTGATGTTGAAAGGAACCATTTGATGGATCATTTGTCAGGCATTGCATAGGTGGAAAAGGGAAGAAGAGACCGACGTGGGTGGGGAGGTCGCTCTGGCAATTACACGACGATTGAAGGTGCTAAGAAATACGCAACGATCCAAAATGTGCCATGCAATCCGAAAATTTGGAAACAGTTGTGGGATATCAAAACACTGCCCAATATTGATCTATTTGCATGGACGCTGGTGCATGGGAGGATCCTCACCGGATAAAATATGGAGAGGAGAGCATTTGTGGGTCCTTATCGGTGCCCACTATGTTATGAAGCCAACGAGAATATTCAACATATCTTTTTTGATTGCCCTTATGCCAGGATTGTGTGGAAGAAAATGATGAGTCCTTGGGTGGACAGAATTCAATTGTCGAGTAACATTCAACAGTGCTTCATTAACTAGCAGAAGGCGTATAATGGAGATCTGGATTAAAAAAAGAGGATTTAAAGAATGCTGGATAAAGTTACCAAAAATCATTTGTTGGTGCATTTGGATTGAATGTAGTCTCAGAATCTTCCAGGATAAAGCTTAGCCTGCTTGGAAAATAGCAACCAAGGCTCAAGCTCTATTGGGAGAAATAGTAAGTGTTACGGTGATTCCCAAAAACAAAGCCAAGCCGACAGATAGCGAAAGTAATTGGTTGCAAATCTTCAATTTTTCTGTTGATTTTGATTTGGGCAAAAAACATTTGGAAAATTGGGAAATCACATTTGGTAAATCTCAATTTGAGAATTGGCTGAAAGAGAGGAAGATCTTTAAAGTGTTTTTTGACGTAGCATCAAAGGGGAATCCAGGGATGGTGGGAGGGGGAGGGGTGATCATTTGCCCGGAAGGGAAAACTGAAACCAAATACTTCTGGAATATAAGGGATGATTCCAATAATATGGCCAAGGCGTATGTGTTATGACAAGGAATCAAGCAGCTAAAAGAGAAAGAAGTGGATGAAGTCATGGTCTTTTCAGACTCCTGGCTCATTATCCAAGCAATGAAATCTTATATTAGACAGGATGCTCAAAAGAATTAAATCCATCTCTAAGTCGTTTAGACAGATATAATTCTTTCATATCCTTCGCGAGCTAAATGATATGGCGGACCAGGTCGCTAATAAATCAATGACTATAGGTAGAAATGAACTATCTATAAATCAACATTTAAGTTTAGCTTACCCTCCCTAAAAGGCATGGTTCGGGCTTAAATAGAGAGATTGTCATGCATGGAGGAAGTGGAAATCTAGATTTGATGCTCTGGTTTGCATAAACCAGATTTGTAACCTTCAATGTGTTTGTGCCAGAAATTGTTCTTAGACTACCAGAAGAACAAGCCAACACAATCTCGAAAGTAAAATTAAATAAAACAGGTTTTTATGGTTTTGGTTTATGTTTTTGGTTGAAAACTTCATCAATCAAGGAGGAAATAAACATCCACAAACTAATACAGAACTGAATCATGCAAATTGGATAAACTGGGGATCAAACACATCCCAATAAGCCATAAACATTACACATGAAATACTAATTCCACCCACAGGCTA
Source organism: Pseudotsuga menziesii (assembly GCA_001517045.1). NCBI lineage: Eukaryota > Viridiplantae > Streptophyta > Pinopsida > Pinales > Pinaceae > Pseudotsuga > Pseudotsuga menziesii. The sequence goes on from LPNX010648230.1 coordinate 144,148, forward strand.
CAAGCATTTACATGAATAAAACTTAAACGAGAAATGAAATTGTAGACTGAGCAATCAAACAGATCAGAAATGAAAAAGCATGACAGGTAAAAGGGCTTATCAGTTTATATATAATCAATAACAATCATCC